>JACDJE010000164.1:426847-497052 GCA_016647715.1 Pavo muticus | reverse complement strand
CTGCCCGCTCCGCGCGGACGTGGCCCGCAGCCGCCGGCCGGCACCAGGTGAGAGGCGGCGCGGCGCGGCGGGGGCCGGGGCTGCGACGCCGTGCGGCGACGGGAAGTTAGGCGGGGAGAGTCCGGCGGGCGCGGTGCTGCCGTTGTGCCGCTGCCCGGCTCCGCTCGCGGGTTTCCAGCGTTCGTCAGCGCTGCGGTGCGTGGAGCGCCGCGTCCCGTTCTGCTGGCGGTGGTCGTCGGTTTAATGCGTGGAACCGCGCAGCACGTGGGTGTCCGTGCGGGCGGTGTTGGCGGAGAGGACTGCGCTGTCTGCTCGCAAACTTTGTTTCCTAACGTGAGCACGAGCAGCTGACAGCTCGCTGCTTCGTGCACCCGCCGTCAGGCTGCGGGCTGCGCTCCCCCGCATCGCTCCGTGCTGTCTGCGGGTGCTGTCAGGTCGGTGTTCCCTATTTGCCCCACGGTGAGTTGTGTCTGTCACCGCACAGCCCGGCGGAGCGCTCCTCTGCCGTCGGAATGCGGGCTGCTCTGCTCCCCTCTGCCCTGCCCCAGCCGAGGGCTTTCACGTACTCTCGTGAATGTGCTTTTACACGACATGGGGGGGGTAAAGGCAGCCAAAAAGCTGTCAGACTTATTATTAACAGGCTACTTCCTTATTTGAAGGCCGTTGATCTGAGCAGGGTGATTTGATTGCCTTTGGCTGAGCGCTGTGCAATGAACGCGATTGCGTTGCTGCTTCCGAGGGTGGCTGTGTGTCCTCCTGGCACTGCCCTCTTATCGCTCTCTGCAATCACTGTGCTTAGCTTTCTTTTTGATTCATTTATAAAGCGCTGCTCTCAGACGTGTGTGTTGCCTGTGGATGAACCGTGGATATCTTAAGGAAGAAAAAGGGAATCTCTCTCCCTGTGTAACCTCCCTGACTGTTTCACAGGCAGCAGACATTCAGGCTTCTCATTTCGATCTGCTGTGGCCACATCTCAGCGCACAGAACTTGACTGTATGGCACACACCACCTAAAATCACCATCGGGATTGCATGTCAGGAGCTGTAATCTGTGTGAACCTCAGCTCCTAATTAATGAGGAGGAAAGTTGAAATAGAAATTAAGGTAAATTAATGGGGTGTGGTCTTCCATCTCCGGAGCTATTGAAGGATGTTGAAGATCGGAGTGCCCTCCTCGTTAGTTGTGATGCCATGGGAGCTCCCACTGACTCTTCCTAAAGCTCCAGTCCACTTCCAACATGACCTGTAGTACTTATTCTCTTGAACTATCTCCAATTAGTCTTTCGTTTGTCAGGAATATTAAAGATCTCTTTAAGGATCAGTAGCTTTTGCTCTCAGACTGAAAAAGCCAGGAGTGCTGCTGGTACAAATAGATATACAGTGAATTCAAAGGGTTTTTGGAAGGGATTTTGTCTAGGTGTCCTAGGTAAGCTTGTCGTACGGAGGCTGGTGGAAGGATGTGCTGGATTTGGGCATTCTGGAAGTTTTCATGTTTATGTGCTCCTCCTGGCATTCACTTGCTGGACTTTCCCTTTGTGTAAGAAATTGTTAGTTTAATTTGTAGGGACAGGGAAATTTCACATTTAATATAGGGAGCTTACAAAACAAGTTTGTCCGAGTTGTTAATGAAGCAAGCACTTGTTCCCTTGAACAGGTAATAGCTTGATGTTGATGTAATTACAGTTTTTCCCCACCCTGAATATTAGGTCAAAATGGACTCTGGTTTATTTCAGATGTAATGAAACCAATAGCTATGTGGGAACACGCGGTTGCATGCCTTACTGCTTAGCTACCAGAGGCTTTCAAATAAGGGCATTCTCACAGTTGGTACAGCATATTAATTTCAATCTGTCCTTCTGAGCATCGCTAATTAGGCACAGCTGGAGCGTGGGGTTAATTGGGCAAAGTTAGAGCACCTAACTCACTCGTATGAACTGATCTTCGTCGGTAGCTCTTTGTGAGCAGCGAACTCACCCTGAGCTGTGCCCCGTTCTGCTGTCATTTGCTACTGATGATGCTGGACTACTTACGAGTCCACTTGAATGCAGCTCCTGTGCAGTGTGTGCATTTCCACGTACATTAAGCAGTTTAGGATGAAAGGCTTTATGACTTCCAGATACCATCGCTGTTTGATGACCAGGATGTCCTCACTGGAGTGAAACTGATGAACGTGTGCCAAGTATTTGTGCGTAGCGACTCTGCTTCTGGAGAGCTGCAAATGTCCTCAGCTTCTCCATGAAATTTCTATTTCTTTGCTTTAAATAAGTGGTTTGAGAGTACCTTGCACAGAATGTGGCGTGAAATTGAGCAGATTGACTTGGGGCTAACCTTGCACGCTGTGTTTAAGCCAGGTTTACAAGAATATGGTCACTGATGATTCATGTTGAGATGATGTTTTCCTTCTTTGTAACGGAGCATATGGCACTGCTGAGAAATGTGGGACACAGAGCACTCAGTTGATTTATTACACAGCAGAAAGTTTGGATTTTTTGTCTAATGCTGAGCAGAAAGCTTTGTAAACAGCCCGGGCTGCTGGGCTGTGTTGGATGCATGGCGTTGTGGTGCTAAACTCTGAAATAGCTCCTTTAAATGAAAACAGCTCTCTTATGAAACCAGTGATCGCTGCTGTTGCGCTGTATGAATTCATTGGATGTTTCACTGGGAGCTGCCATTTGTTTGTGCTACTAACAGCTCTGAGTGCATTGCCTTGTGTGAGTATATGGTTTTCTTCCTGTTTCGTTGGCCAGAGCATCTTCCTTCTCTTTAGCCTTTGTATGACTGAGGGAGGTTTGTTTTTTTTCAGTGCTGTGGGTGGAGGGAGTAAACGCTCGCCTTGGTTCTTCCAGTGCACCAGGGAAAGTGTACAGAAGTGCAGGTAGAGACTGTAGCTTCCAGCCCTTGCTTTCCTGGAGCTCTCCTGCATTTCTTAACTATTCATCTTTCAGGTGATTGTAATATCTGCACCACTTCGGCCATGGCTTGTAGCGCTCACTGCAACGTATTGGAGCTCACAGGTGCTGTGGTAATGCTCATCATAAGTTCTTGGTTGCAGGAGTGCATTTATCAAGCTTTTTCAAAATGATTTGATTGATGACCAGACTTCATGGCAAATTTGGTACTGCCATTGTTTGTTCTGCATTTACTTATTCTGACTGAAATTTCAGTATGCTGTAAGAGAGGGGAAGAAATTGACATCACTACAAACTGATCTTATTTAATAAAAGGAAGTGTTAATTCCCTCAACTATAGATAACTAATGACCTCTTGTTACCATCACCTTCAGGATCTCAGATCCTCCCTTTGCTTGCCTCATTCTTAGTCACAGATTGGAAAAGGAAGACAGGCTTTTTTCCCCTCCCAGCTCTTAGGCAGTTTCTCAACTTCAGATGAACTGCTTGGTGACTTAAACGATGGGAATAGACTGGAATTGGGAAGATACTCCCTCTTTGCTTGCAGAACGTACTGCCTCTATTAAAACTGACATAGCCTGTCAGCTGGCTCTGGGTTTCAGTTCTAACCTGGGTAGAGAATATGTTTTAAAACTATTAAACTAAAATTTATTTCAGGCTATAACATTTTCGAAGTCAGTGATGGTTGGGGTTTCGATCTGAACTTTAAGCTTCTTTTAAAAGAGGGGAGGAAAACACAGGGCTTATCTGGAAAGTCTGCGAGTGGCGGAGCAGATAAGATAATTGAGACCTAAATGTGAGCTGGGATGGAAACAGCCTCTGTTAAGAGTCAGGTCTCATCCGCTCCGCACAGCCAGGCGGTGCTTCAGTGCATACTAATGCTGTCAGTTCCCTCATCCTGGGGAGGATGCGATGAGTTTTGACTCTTCTGCGTGAAGAGCTGAGCCTTCAGTGGAAGGGGAGAGGCACGTTTCCTTCATAGCAGAGAGACTGGGTTTGTTGTGAAGCAGACAACCTAAAAAAGGAGGAGTTTATGTCTATCCTAAAGTGAGGAATAGAAATGAAAAGCATTCTAGCATGCTCTTCCACTTGGACAGTTGTTTCTCATGTGTGAATTCATCTGCTGCTTCCTCCAGGGTCCCCAGAGGAGGTGACAACCTTCCAATTTTTGGCTCTTCCCATAGAGGGAGAGCTCCTGTTCTGGCTGTGGAGGTGCTGCTGTTGAGGCATGAGGGTGGGCAGGAGGTAGTAATGCAGATACCTACAACCAGAACAAATGGATAACTAAGGGGATGATTTTATTCTTTGATTTTTTGCATACTTAATTCCGAATCAGGTTGGGCTTCTCCAGAAGCAGAGCGCAGGGGCTTCCTTGAGCCCAGCAGTGGTTCCGTGACGGCATCATGCTGTGAGAAATGCAGTCCGGGAGCCGGGCCTGCAGCACTGGTAGCAGCTGTAACCCAGCACAGTGCCTTTGTAGTGCCATGTGAATGTGTCACAAATCAGAACCTGCATTTGAGAGCTGCAGAAATGCCTGATATCCAACGGGAGTGGTTCAAATCGTGAAAGCTGACCAACTATCACCTGAGACAAGGGCAGATCTCAGATGTGCCTCGCAGCCATCACCTCAGAGTAAAGCAGGACAAAAACTGCTGACTGAATCTTGTGTGTTGTCCCTTTTTCCTGGGCGTCAGGTGTTTTTAGAAGGGCAGTTTAGATTTTTCATCAGTTTTCCTGCTTCTTGGTTTGCTGGGACCCCCCCCAGGTCTCCCAGGCCCAGAAATGGAGAGTGGGAGGCTGCCCCTGTGGCTTTGCTGTGTGTGAGGTCAGCTGCTCACAGATACCTCAGCAAGACTTGTATTCAAATGCTATTTATAAGAGCAAACTAATTTCCTTCTTGGTAATGATGGCCTCTTGGCTGATGACGGGGCTGGAATCTGGAAGATCTGGATTCTGCGTGCCAACACTCAGCTGCGTATCCACGGGGCAGTTGTTTGCTAGCTTTCTGCCTCCGTGTTTTTTATCTGTATTTAAATGGAGGGGAAAAAAAAATGTTGACTAATCACTGCCTCAGAAGGCTGTGAGAGCACAGTCAGTAGCCTCATGCTGTGAGATCTGCAGAAAACACTGCAGGAATGTTCAAGGAGCCTATTATGGCTGAAGCCCTCACAAGAAGGGGGCTGGTTCCACCTGGGTTGTTGTTAGGGCATTCATTATGGAGCCTTAATAGCCGAAGAGATGATAGTGGCTGCTCCTGCTTCACCCTCAATTACCCAGGGTAGGTGCAGTACCAGAGCTGTGGAGCAGGACCCAAGCAGATGCATTGAGGTTTGCATCCGCCTGGAGCTCTTCAGTTCTGTTTCGCGACTGGATTTGCATGCAGGTCAGGCCATAGCCTCAGTGAATTTTGGCAGCTTGACATGGCATGATTGCTTATTGTGCCACTAGCAAGCCTTCAGCGCCTTCTTGCTGAAAGCAGTCCTATATATTCCACTGAAATTTTCCTCTTTATCTGCCATGTTCTCACTTAGGAATTTCTCTGTTTTGTTCAGTATTCAATTGGGCAACATAAATTCTGCTACCTGATATTAAGAGGTGTAAAGCAGATGTAAAAACCTCATAAGACTTGGCAGCCTTCAGGCTCAGGCTGTCTTCTGACAACCTGTGATACTTTTGTGTGGATGTTCCCATTGTGGTTTTTAGTTTATTTGATAGCAGGTTTATAAACTCTTTGCCAGAATCGTATCCCTTCAGTAAGTGTAGTAACAAGCAACTATGCAAGAAAAGGAGAAAGCCTATTCTAGGAAAGGCCAGATATCTTATGCTATTAAACTTTAATAACTTCCTTAAAATTCAGTGGCACTATGCTCTTGTACTTGAACTCAAGACAGAGCCTTGAAATGTGAGGCCTAAATCTAACCTTAGTTTTATTTGCCTGTGGGATTTCATCTCTTTGTGATTATATATGTAAACTGTTTTCTGCAACTTGACAGAATGTATCGATTAAAATAGAAAGTCAGATTCCCACTGACACTCATGCTTCAGGAGCAAGGGTTCCGCATTTTGGGAGCATGAAACTGACACTGAACTCATGAGGCTGTAAGTTAGGATGAATTCAGGCTGGTGCAGGTGTTGATGAAAACCCATCTGCTGGAGCCTCTCCTTTGTATCCCTGAGCTGTGTGGGCTCAGGTTGGTGTTAGCAGGAAGCTGATCCAGCTGCAGAATATCCATATTGTGCAGCAAACCCACCGGTCTTGGGATGTGAAAGTTCAGATGTGGAAAGAGGACGGTGCTGGAAGGCTGCCATACTGCTCGGTTACAGCGGCAGTGATCTGTGGAAACAAACAGAAAAGGCCCCATGCCATCGCTCAGTTTGACTTGCTGAGTTGGGTGGTTTTGCTTTCCATTTCTTCTGCATGAGCCTGGGCTGGAGGCATCTGTACTGTCAAGGACTGCAAGCTGCATTGGAAGAGTCGGGTGAGAAATCCCCTTCTCGCTCATGCTTTGCCTCATTTTCTGAAGTTTTTTTTCTGTAGGAGACCCAAGTTTGGAGCTTTACGTACAATATTTGCACCTGCATTTTTTAGAAGGGAATTTATGTTCAGCTTTGTGACGTAAACAAGGAAGGGCTCTTTTGAAAGGCTGACATACCTTGTTGCACATTCATAGTTTTACAGCTTACATAGAAAAATATCTCTGCCATAAAAAGTAGGGAAAAACAAAAGCAAAATGCTTGTCTTGTAAACACTGCCAGTATTGATTGGATGATAAGTAAGCAAACAGATATTGACAAATGCAGTTTTATTTCATGCTTTAGGTATGTGATGGCTTTAAAAATGCTGGGGCTTGGCACTGTGCACTGGGGCACAGGTGAAAAATTGTTTCTAAATACTCAGTCCTATGTGTTCCTGGAAGGTGAGGATTACTTGGAGTCTATAAGAATGGGCCTGCAATTAGAAAAAGAAGCACCACTTTTCTTCAAATAGCCTGTTGTATGTATACAAAAGAGGACAGCTTGTTTGCTCTTTTCTTCAGTAAGCTGTGCAGCACAGCAGAAACCTTCCCATTGCCCAGCACACCTGGCTTCCAAAGCCATCCAGGGAGCTTGTGGCAGATGTGTGAAGAAGAAAACATGGCGGTGAAAGGACAGCTGGCTGCTGGTGGCAGGGCCTGCCCATCCACGGGGTGCCTGCAGCTGTTGTCAGTGCAGTTGTGGTGAGTCTCAAGAGTGCAGAGAGAGGAAGTCGAAGAACTTTCGCATTTATGATCTCTGTCTTCCTGCTTGCTTTAAACACAAAGAGCAGCTTCGTTTGCGTCGCCGTTCATAAGTTAAGGGCTCCTGGTACGTTCAGCTGAAGGCCAGGCATCTGGATGAAGCTCCCTCTGTGTCGTATGGTTTTATGTTCCTGCAGCTTGAAAGCTGCATAGGAGCTGGTGAGGCCGTGGACGTGCAGTTATCGCTCTTATCTTGGCAGCCTGGCATAAGGAACTTCCTAGTGCTGACTGCCAGCACTGCACAACCACAAGTGTTTGCTAGTACTGTTAGTTGAAGGGGGTTGCAGGCCATTCTACCTCCTCTGGTGGAGGTTTGATTTAAGGAAGCTGTTGCAAAGCTCACACAGAGCTGTTTTTAATAATAAATAAAGTAAAATGGGTATTTAAATCCAGGCTTTTCTCCTTGGTGGTTGCTTAGAGGCCAAGGAGCTGCATTTACCTGCATTAGGCTCCTGTGCTGCTGGTATGTGACAAGTGGCATCCCTCTGGAGGGGTGATGGAGCTTCTTTGACCAGAGGCATCTCCTGGGCTGAGTGAGGTTTGAGTTGTGTTTTTCAGTATTGCAGCACGAATGACTGTTGTATGCCACTTTTTCTGCCTTCTCTTCATCTCAGTGGACAAGCAGGGCGAGGTGGAGGGATTTTTCTGTTCACAAGGGCATGCTGCCTCTGTGAGCAGGCAGGGCAGAGAGGAACACATTGCCTTTGCACTGGAAGCTGGCTAACGTTCTGGAGGCCCTTTGCTTCTTTTGTAGCTCTACTGTGATATCTGGGACCGCCTTTTAAGAGCAGCATGTCTCCTGCACAGTTGAGTTTTACTTCTGTATCAGCCTAGGTTTACTTTTTTCTCTCCCCCACCCACTGTTGCTGCCTTCCCTTTTTATGTTTTTAGGAAAAAAAAAAAAAGTGAAGACTAAATATACCTAAAAGTTGCATGTTCAGGAGGGTTTGGTCTCTGTATGACAGAGCAGTCAGCTAAAGGAGCTCACGTTCTGCAGTGAGCTGGGTTACTTCATGTTTAGTTATTTTTTTAATGAGACATCTGAGTAGAGGGAGAAAAACACTGTTCTGTTCTGTGAGCAGCCTGAATGTTTTGGGAATTAAAATATTAACTGAAGTTGAGTAAATTGATTTTTGTTCTTTTTTCTTGTATGAAGAGCTTTGTGTAACTACTGGGGCGTGACTTTAAATTCTGGGCAGGACTTTGTGGCTTGTTCGCATCAAGTTCAGCTTCTGATGTTGCAATGAAGAAGGAAGTGAGCATGTGTGTGCCTGGGGAGGGGGAGAACGAAGCACTTCTGCCTGGCCACATAAGGTGGGAATTGCAGCTGGCTGGTTATTTTTAGCTTCCAACTCGTTCTGAATGTGAATCTTCTAATCTTCTTCTCTTTTTTTTTTTTCTCTTTTTTCAAATCAGAACGTTTGGTAAATGAGGCTGCCAGTCTGTTTTAAAGATTATTCTTTTCATTTTTAAGCTTTTATAAGCCTCCATGGCTGCGGGGGTGGGCGTGATGTATTTTGCAAGCATTTCTGTCTGCTGTTAATTTGGCAGGTGTACGTCCATAGCTGTGGACACGAGCATGGTAGGGACTGCAAGGAAAGGTGGGACCTCACAGATCAGCCTCTGTAGCTGGAAAAGCACAGAAGCTTCAGTGAAGGAAGAAAGTCAAAATAGTGGATCTGGATCTGACTTTGCTCCCTCCTTGCAAAAACGTGCAACAATGCAAGTTATAAGGACTTTTTATGGGTAGGAAGGAGAGGTGAAAGATACCATCAGTTTCCACCGGTGTGCTTTCCAGTCACTCACTGTGATAGTGAGTCTTTTGTTGGGTTTTTTGTGTGCGCTCATGCTGACCTGAAAAAGGCCATACAGGATGTTTCCATTTCCAGCTCTTCAGCATAATGGATGAATAAACTCACCCTTCCTAGGTTGGTTTATTGCAGTAGGTGAGCTTCCCTTCCTGGGATCTGCCTGTTTTGCTGTACTGGCCTCGCATCGCCACCCTCTGAAAACTCTTCATGCACTATCAGAACACGGATGGAAGAAAATGTTCTAACCGTTTTGCTTTAGGGCTTCAATGTCTTAAAATGTGCTGTTAAGAATAACACTTTTTTTTTTTTTAATGCATTCAGCAGTGCCCTCCTGGCTCCATGCCTCTCTCCCTATATTATATGCCATTAATGCCTACCAAAACTCAGCAGCCCTGAGTCCTGTTGACTCGGGCTGTCTCGTGCTGACTTGGATTGGCTGTGGAAATCTGAAGGCAGAGCATGGTTTCCTCTGTCAGCACAACAGGTGCATCCCAGGTATGAGTTTTCCCCTCTGTTGCTAAAGCATCTCCTTTCATGTTGATTTTGAAGGATCTGCTGCTCTCGCTGTCGTTTTCCTCTCCCTCAAGAGCAGTTCATTCACTGAGCTAAGTCTGAAAGAAGTACAGGGGGTGAATGACATTGCTGGGCAGGACAGAGGTATGTACAATGGCAGCTGGATTCCTTGTTGCTTTTCCAGAACCTTGGTATAGTAGTCAGGGCAGATTCCTCTGTTTTCAGAAGCAGTTTAATATTTTATCCTCATTCCTAAATTGTATGCCAATTAATGCATTTATTGAATTGAATCAAGAAACCTCTGGTGGCTCACATGGATACGTTGAACACCAAATTTAGTCTGCTGGCGCATATATACTATGGCAGCTAATTGAGAAGCTCTGCTGGCTGTGTTGGGACTGCCTTAAACCCACATCCCAAACCCCCAGCACTTCCAAGGACAGCTGCGTATCAGAAAACAAACACGTTTTTGCTGTGGGGTATGTTTGAATAGCTTCTGAGCATTGGAACGTTACTGGTTTGCAGTTCATTTTAGTTGGGTTCTGTTTTGCTTGGCAGTCAGAAATGTGCTTGGGCTGAGTGTGGTGCAGTTACTTTTTGTGCTGGTCACCTCATTCCATGTCATTCCTTAAGTCTCTGTCCGTGCCTGTTTTGGGAGATAGCACAGCCCTATGAAGGACACTGGTTTCTGTAGCCTTTAATATCTATCAGGTTTGTTTGGCAGCTGACTTGGGTCATGCTTTGAGATTTACAGGGCATTTGGTGGTGTTTTGACTGTGAGTTTATCTCTCCCTCTCAGTAAGGCCGTGCTCTTCTGGCTGGTGCCGATAGCAGCTGTTGGGATGCGGGTGTTTGGGGTGCTGGTCTGGGATGAGCACTTGGGTCCTTTTGCCCTTAGTTTTTGGGTTGGATGCATGGTTGAAAAGGCTGCAGATGGGTGTTTGCCCATATTTGATGACAGAATACTCTGACAGTTCTTATGCAGTGGTGGGGCTTCCTGTGCTCTGCTCACGTACTGATTTTCAGTCTTGGTCCTCACACCTGAGTTACAGGCTTGGAAACTATTTCACACTGCTGACATCAGTTTCCCTGATCGTATGTACTGTATAGCAGTTGGTTAGAGGATATCCACATAGCAAACTGTGGGATAATTGCCTGCTGTGGTGTTCTTCATGTGCCATGGAAGTGGTCTGGTCTTCTTGAGTAGGGCTCAGATAGCAGGAATGGAGATGCAAAATCAGGGCTGGTTGTCACCCGTTGACCAGAGGTGTGAATGATGCCCGCTGCTGAGAGGTGATGGTCTTCAAAGTGAAGGACTTAGCAAATTGCTTCAGTTTGGTTTGTTAAGAAGCACTTTGGTGCTGTATGTGTTCTGGAAAAGGGGAAGAGGAGCGGCATAGGAGGGCACTCTGTGGGGAGTGCTGCTCTCCATGGAACAGTGAAGCTACTCACCAGGCTGCAGTTTTACCCTTTATAGAGAGGAAAATCAGGCAGTGCTGTAGGCACACTTGATATAATATACATAGTTGTGCTTCAGTTATACACACTTCTTGTATTAGCAGAATTTTAATATGCAGGTGTCCCTTTACTGGAAAGGGGAAACACAGCTGCTGCTCCCTTCCCATCTACTGCACTCTCCTGTTGCTTTAGATAATTTGAGTTTGGGTTTTTGGAAGTCAGGAGCGACCTGGGATTTGAATGGATTTATGTGGGTAGAAATGTTGGTTATAATATTCGGATTTTGTATCTTTATCTCATCTCTGCAATACTGATTGCAGCTAGGAACAAGATACTGAGTGTATTAATGGGGTTGTGCTGTCATCTTCTGAGTCTGCTTTGGGATTGAATCAACGCTGCTTTGCAATTAGAGGCCGGGTTTCTTCTGGAAGGGAAATACTGATGTATTTTTACCTCCATCAGAACTGAGACCAGCTGTATATTGGTGTGATCTGTGCCTTCATTGCTATTGGTTGCACACCCCCCAAATTCGCTGTGAGCATTTGCAGAGAGCTCCAGCTCCTCCTTCACATCAAGGGATACCCGAAAATCCCCTGATGGGAGATCTGTTAAGGAAAATACAGCGTCTATCAAATCAGTCTGATAGTGCTGAGGGGCTTCTGTGTGTGCTGATACAATGCACGTGTGTGTTGTAGCAGGTGATGAGGCTGACTGCACAACTCATGCTTGTAGCATTGATTTCAGACAGAGTAAGCAACTTCTGTAATGGAGTGAAAGTTCCCAGTTACTCTTTTGAACTTGCTTTTATACTTCTGGTTGCTGTGCTAATTAAATGCTTGTGCTAATACCCAGTGCTCAGCTGTTGACTTCTGACCTAATTGAGGTACTACTGCTAATTTGTTAAGGCAGCATTAAAAACCATCCAGCTGTGGTGCTGCGTGGAGCTAAGCTATGTAGGAAAGTGCATTCTGGTTCGTGCTCAGTCCTGACTTAGGAGAGCTACTGACTTGTCTGTGGTTGTACAGGGAGCCCAGACCAGCCTCTGGGAGTCATTCAAGGTAAACCCGTGTTTACTCTTATGCACTGTTATTAGGTGAGCATAGTTTTTTATACTCCAAACCTGAGGCTTTTAAAGCATTTTCCAGTCGCCAATGGAACATAGCTGATCTTCTGTAGGCAGCTGTCCCTCCATATAGCTCAGGGTTAGGGCAGTAACGTTTTGCTCTTGGTGCTGCTGGGTTTTGGAGTTCACTCCACTGATAGGTGAGGATGCAACTTCTAGGCGTTCAAAAGTGAGATGGAATTTCTCTTGTCCCACTGGATTTTTATCAGTCCTGGTAATTCAAGAAGGCCATCTCGTGCTCTCTGACGGAGAGCCCACAGCCTACAGGTAATTCTAGGAGCCCATGGGCTGATCTGGAAGTGTTATTAGTTTGCGACTAGCACAGAGGTGTTGGAGCTCTTGTTATCAAATTAGAAGACAAAACAAAAATGTATCTCAGTGCTCCAAGAGTGTATGAACTCTCACGTACCTCTGGTATCCTCCTGTTTCCTTGCAGTAGTGGAATTGTTTTGTCCCCTGTGCTTGTAGTAAATGAGGTTGTGCTTTGGGTTGGGGAGAACTGGAAGGTCAAAGGGAGCTGAATCCCTCATCGCTGTAAGATTGAAGCTGGGGTTGTTGAGATTGGTTCAAGTTTGGGGAAGGGACAGGTTTGGCAGGAGGTGATACAGTTACTGAAGGGACAGGCGTGTGCTATGGGGTGTCAGAGTTCTGCTGGACGTTTACTTTCCTCCCTCAAAATGTCCTCGAATTCATTTAATTCATTTAAATTGGTTTATCTATCCCAGCCTCTTCTGTCCTTAGTGCATCTTAACGAAATTTATGCTGCCTTCGAACGAATCTGGATGATGTTTTCCCATTTCCCAAGATGATTTTTCCAAATTGCAATCTCTTTTTGAAATCTGCAGTCGGTATGCCTAATACAACGTCTGTTTATGGAAAGAGGATATTTCTGCTGGTTTGTGTGGGTGTTTGCCCGCTCAGATCATTGCTGCAGCCATTGGCTGCCTAGCTGGTTCCTAGAAAATAGAGGGGAATTTCGTGCCATGACTCATCTCCCAAGCAGCAGATGCTACCTGCTGCCAGTGCTTGGATGGCAGCTCCTGCACTCTCCATGCATATAACCCAGTGCTGGGGACTCAAAACTATCCTGGGGATCATCTTAATGATTGCATAAATCCCTTATAGGGAGCAGATCAATTTGTCTGTGCTGCCATGGAGTTTCTGGGTAGCTGCAAGTGTTGGCTATGGGAGGAGCTGGCAAGAGCGGTGTCCTTGCCTGCAGGCTGGGTGCCTGCACAGGGCTGGAGGAAGGCTGCGGTGGTGGCTGTGTGTCAGTGGCACAGCAATGAGGGTGGGGTGGGGATGTGATGGGCTGTGCCCAGCTGGGATGTGTGCGGGGTGGGGGAGATGGCAGCTCCAGCTGCCTCATTGCCACCGAGCAGGGGAGCGATGGGAGTGGCTGTCCTGCCAGCTGGGCTTGGGAGATATGAGGCTGTGCCTGGTGGGGTGAAAAGCAGTCTGTGATACCTGCGCTGTCCTGATAGAACCTGAGTGCTGCTTCAGAGGTGCCTGCTGCTATCAGCATGGAGGTCTGGGATTCCCGTGTGGGCAGGGGTCTCACTGAAGGCTCCAGAAAACCCCAGAATGTCACTGGGCTGCTGGCAGATCCAGACTCACATTCAGTGGGTTGAGGGGAGAGCCCAAAGCCTGGGGAAGCTCTAATCTGACCATGGGGCAGCTGGGCTCTGGACTCCCCAGTGGCACCCCAAAGGCACGTGGCCATCCGTGTGCTTGCAGGGAGAGGTGCCCTTGGCTGCCCAGCTGCTAACAGTGGCTGCTGTGTTGCAAGGAGCTCAGCTCTTTTGTTTAGAAACACCAAATGAGCAGCATGTGCCTTACCTTGGGCACAGTAAGCACCGTGTTTCTCTGCAGAAGTTTGCTTCTGAGCAAGGCGTGGTTCCGTTTGCTCAGCGGTGTCTGTGTGCTGATGGTTTGGAACTTCTGTGTTGGTTTTCACAAGCTGATTTCCGTGATCGTTTCAGTGGGATTGCTTTCAAGTCCCGGGATGCTGAAGTTTGGCTGGGTTAGGGGTTGTTCTGCTCCAATGGGGCTGTCTGTGCACAGGTAGCTGCCGTGCTCTGTTGTACTTGCAGTTCCCAAAGTGATGTTTCCTCAGTAGCAGGGATACAGTGATCAGGCAGTCGTGAAGCTGGGTGCTTATTTGATGCAGAGCAGCCCATCCTAACAGCTCAGTGCAGCTCCTGCACTGGGTTTCTGCCCTTCCAAATAGTAGGAACTGCGTGTAAAATCTTTGCAGATCCCTGTGAGGCCTTTGTGTTACTTCCAGTTATACATAAGTACTATGTATTGACTAGTAAGACCCACGAAGGATATTTTTCTTCCCTATTTCTCTCACCTCTGATGTCCCCTTCTTGAAGCAGCAGCGCCCTGCTGCGCTCCGGGGACTTCTGGAGCTCTGAGCTCCTCCAGGCTCTGGGGCTGATGTGGCCATATGATAAAATACTGAATCAGGAACTGCTTTGTTCGTGGTGATGTGCCCCCATCTGAGGGAGCTGCTTTCATTCATAGAGGTTCTCAGATGTGCTTACAATTCACTGGTACAAAATAATGGGTCTTCCGAGCTCGCTGCTGTTGAGAACTGTCACGCAATAGAAACGCTGTGTGCTGTGGTGATGATGTGGTGAGAAACTGTGGGATCACCTCTTAACATTTCGGGCAGCCTGTCGTTTCTTCCCAGGTGGATATAAAACATTGCCTGAGGAAGGTTAATCTTCTGGCGAAGGTACGGATTTGGATTTCTGCAGTTTTGCTGCTAGCATTCCCTCAGGTTTGTTCCGCTTTAGGTACCGAACCCACAAAACAGGGCTGTTAATATGTGCAGGAGGCACCAAGAGCTACAACAGACGTTCAGAACCCGCCAGTTCCTTCATTTATTCATAGAGCAGGCAGCGTAGCTCTTAAAAGTTTGATCAGATGCCAGTTCCTTCAGTGGCCGCTCTGTTCCGAAACCTTTTTATAGCTGTGCTAACATCTCTGAAGGCTGTTGGACTTAATTAATGTTTAAGGCTCTTGAACAGAAGACGGCATAAAAAGGGAAAACCGAATAGTGTCTTCTCTCAGGGGTCAGCTGTGGGGAACCTTTTCCCAGGAAAATGGACATTTTGCTGTCTGTAAACCTGCTCTGCTGCCTAAAATGAATGCTCTGTGTGGTAGCATTGCAGTTTTTGACTGATGCTGGTGGTAGGAAAAGGACTTCGGTGCATCTTAATAGAAGGCAGAACTGGAACAAAGTGGCATAAATGAATGACTTCTGATTGAAGTCCAACAACGTGGCCTGCAGGGGAAGATACTCTTGGCAAGGAGGATCCTAGTGATGAAAGCTTTACTGGAGCAGTTAAGCTTTAGATAAAAACCTCATGTATTATTTAATCTCCATTTAGGCCTTTTTTCGCCTGGTTAAAAAGGTAACAAGTAGGGCATTGAGATCCTATCACTGAATGAGCTTCAGATGCTGTATTCAGCCAAAAAACCATCTTGGCTTCGGATAGAAGAGCTTAATGCCTTAATGGCACTGTGACACCTTTTGCCTCTGTTCTCTGCTCCAGCTCCTCTCAGAGGGGAGGGGAGAGGGCAGCCTTGCTTTATGGCTTTTCCTTTTTATTTCATGCATCATTACCCCTTATGCTCATCCCGTGTGTAGGCTGCCTTTATTTCTGGCATACCTTCACACTGCTGCCTTCCCCTACATCTGATACTTTTAATTCTCTTCTGCTGCCTTTTTTCCTGCAGCTGATGTGGGATGCTGTACTCGGGCCACGCAACATCTCTGATCCTCAGTTCTGCTGTGACGCTGGTATTTCTGGCATGGCTTTCTGCCATTGTATCCGAGCATCCCCATGCTCTGCTTGCCTTTCTGCCTCTGCACACTGAGCAGATGTTCTCGCAGTGCTCTGCAGCAAGCCCCAGGTCTTTTTCATGTGTGGTTGCAATTAATTTAAAATTCAGCTGGAAATATTACTGTGTGCTACCCTACTTTTCATAACATGCATTTCATCAGTCGCTGTTCTGCTCTGGATTTCACTTCAGCCTGAGCTGCTTGAGATGGACCTGGCTGTGTTCTTAACTTGACCTCATCACCTCGGCCATGAGCGAGTGCTATCTGTGTTAAGTGACTGCAACCCACCCAGTGTTGTTAAGTTTCATAAGTACAAGTCTGTGACATTGCTCAAGATGCCTTCCCCAAAACACTTGCCAACAAAATGGTTATTTTGGTGACAATTCATAATAGCAAGTTATAATTAGAGCAGAAATTACAGTCCTATTTTATGGCAGTTTCTAAGCTGTCTCTTCCTCCTATCTGGTAAGCCTGGATTTTGTGGCTGCTTAACCATTGTGATGCACGTTTCTACATAGGCTGCCCGTTCCCTGGGTGCTGCTCACATTGAAGAATGGGTATTTCTGAATTATTCTTGGAGTACAGCTCCTCTTTCATTCTTTGCTATCCTTCATGTTACATTTTCTCATTTACTTAAGTCTCTGTTCCCTCCTGCCCCAAATGTCATATCGCTGCTGTCCCAGGACACCCTTACCCAGAGCTCCTTTGCCCCTGCAGCCTCCTGCTGTAATGTGATGTGATTGAGGCGTTCCCATACAAGCTGGGTGAGCCTTTGCTAGCTCCTGGCCCTCCCTTCGCCATAGCTTTCGTTCATTGCCTCTGTATGTTCTCAGATGCTTACGCCCTGCGACAAGAGAATGTAATTTAGGCTTTGAGAGTAGCTCCTGCTATCGAGATCCTCGGTGCCCACTGGGACGTCAGTTCCTTGTTACTGGAAATCACAGCAAACAGAAATGCACTCATGTTCTTGCTAAAAGCCTTTCGTGGCCAGAGGGATGGCGGCTCCCTGCCTGCACTGCTGGGGCCGTAGCTCCTGGCACAGCCTGCTGAGCAGTGCTGCATCTCCTAAGTGAGCCGTTGCCATAGGAATCTGCCTTCCCTCGTCCTAAAAGGACTGCTGGCTCCTGGAGCCGGGTCAGCTTCCCTGCAAGGAGTGCTTATAGTGTCCATTACTCCTGCTCTGATCATCCCCGACCCCACCACAGGCTGTGAACTGGCGTCATTCCATGGGCTTTGCTTTCCCAAGTCTGCTCTGTGAGTTTGAGAAGCTGGCATTTCTGATGGCAGCAACTTGAAGGAGTTGCTGTACCCTTGTGCCTTGTACTCTAGCAACACAATTGTTTCCTTTGTTTGCTGGTTAAATACACTGAATTAGCAAAAGGTGGTAACTGTATACTAATTATAGGAAAAGATACTAATTACAGACTGTGACAACACTGAGTGTCTGATATCCACCCCAGAACCTCTTCGTGGAGAGAAAACTGCGTGTTGGCTTCGGGGTGAGGTATTCAGTTCCTCGTGTTGTGATAAGTGAGTTGCCTAAAATTGGTTTTCTTAGCGCAGGAACAGAGGCTGGAGCTTTCAGTAGAGATGCTACTGTGGTTCCCTTTGAGGTTTTTGGGAGCAATTCCTGCCCCTGCATGTCTGCTTCCGTTTGCAGGGATGGATTTGGAACAGGGCTGGGGAACAAACGTGGTCAGAAAGCTCTCTGCTCTGGCTGGGTTATTGCAGCCTATGGGTGCAGCTGCCACGGAGGGCTGCTGCCATTCACCAAACGCAGATACATCTGTCTTCAAGACCTCAGAACTCATCAGGCCTTGCTGAATTCGCATGGAGGTATCCAAAGCATCACAGGCACAGATGGGCACATCGTACAGTTAAGTTACAAGGTGCGTTTTATCTGGATTAGTCAAAGCTGCTTAAATGGCTGCAGAGCTGTGCTCTGTGCGGTAGGACTGCTGGGTTGCCATCAGCTGCAGGGCTGAGGCGGGTCAGGAAGAGGGGTTGGGATGTCAGCAACGTGCATGAAATGTCTTGGATCTGGATGAATGTATGGTAGTTAGTTCAGCTGAGAGCATGGCTCAGGCAGGAGGCGGCACAAAATGACATGATACACTTCTGGTGGTATGGCCAAGCACCAGCACATCACTCAATGGCAACTTCCTAAACCCGGAGAGGGCTTTGGTTAGCAGCGAGACCCATGAGCACAGATTTCATGCTCAGTTTCTGTGTTCTTTGGGTGACCTTGAGCAGGTTTTGTTTCTCATGTTATCAGCCTGTGTTTCGTTGAGCCGGGTGCCCGGTATGGCAAAGCTTCACTTCTTTGTGTTGAGGAAGGGTAGTGCAGTGTCCTCTGCCTCTTACCAGATGTTCATCCAGTGCTCTTCTCATAGATGTTCATAGGACCGTAGAATGGTTAAGCCTGTGTGCAGTTATTACATGGTGGTGGCATTTTGGATATTAGGCATCCATATTTTGCTCCTGTGTGTGTCTTTATTACTGGCACATAAAAAATGCATGTGCTAGAAAAGAATAAACTTAGAAAGCCGGTGGGTAAGTCATGTAATATTAATGACTGATTCTGTCTTGGCTGATACATGCTAGAGTAAATTTGTCTTCTTATAATGCTAGGCTTCTCAGATGTAATTGAATTTTTATGGTTTTTTTTTCCTGAAGAAACTTTTTCCTGTTCAATTCCACTTGCGAAGCGAGCACCGAGCACCTGGGTGAAACAGATGTAGCCTGTCTTTAATGATGCCAGCATGGAAAAAGATTCCTTTTCTGTATGTCAGTGGTTGCAGTTGTGCCTGTAAATAGGTCAGGCAGAGTGATGTGCTGGAGTAGAGCAGAGGCACCGAGGGCAGACAGCACTAAAATGATGAGCTGAGGCAGTCAGGCTGTTTCCTCAAGCGCTATCGCTGGCTGGCACGGAGGGAGCAGGAAGGAAGGGGCTGTGAAAGGAGAAGTGTGGGGCAGGGAGGGATTCGTGGGGCTGCAGTGGGACTGGGAGCCCCACGGAAATGGGCTGAGGGCTGCCGGTGGGACCCACTGCACCCCTCCTCCACTGGAACAGGTTGCCCAAGGCGGTTGTGGGTGCCCCATCCCTGGAGGCATTCAAGGCCAGGCTGGATGTGGCTCTGGGCAGCCTGGTCTGCTGGTTAGCGACCCTGCACATAGCAGGGGGGTTGAAACCAGATGATCATTGTGGTGCTTTTCAACCCAGGCCATTCTATGATTCCAGGTAGCATAAAGTCACTGTTCCATAGCATAACTGCACGTTAACCTCACCCAGCTGAACCAGGCTGCTCTCCTCAGGTCCCAGCTTGCCTCCAAGGGACAGGCCACAGCCGTGCCCCCTAAGCCAGGGCCGTGATGAGCAGTGCTAGAGCAGGTAGAAGTTTTAGCCACGTGCCAGGCTGCAGAGAGATGGAGCTGGGAGCAGGCAGCAGGATGCCCGTGGTGCTGGGAGCAGTTGGCAGAGCTGACTGCACGTGGGTGGGGACGGATCTGCCCAGCGCTGCCTTTTTTGATGGTGTAGCGGCCAGAATATAAACTTCTTTAAAATACCCAAAATAGCTGTGAGCCACAAAATGGATGCAGTTTTGGAAGCCGTGACATTAATAGGTAGGAAACTCTGAGTGTGCTTTCATAAACAAATGCGATGACTTATTTGTGCCTCTCAGGAGCACGCAGCAGAGCAGCCATGAATTTGTGACTGTCTGGAGCTGCCTGGCTTGTCAGTGATGTGATAAAGAGGCTGATAAAATGCTGCTGGAAGTCTGATGAAAATAAGGGGGCAGCTTCCTTAGCTTCATGATCCGTATATGATGAAATTTTGCTGTTGGGAGCGAGAAGCCTTTTTCTTAGTGCATAAATGCTAGTAATAGAGATGTTACAAATGGAGCTTGGTTTCCTCTAGAACAGCTTAACCAGAGGAAAAAAATGCAATAAAGGTACATATTTACGGTAGGACTTGCAATGTACTCATTTAATTTCATATCCCAAGGCCACTGCACACAGCGATTGCCATTGTCAGTAAAGCACTGAATCATTTTTTATTAGTGTGAGTAATGTCTATTAGCGTGAGTGAACTCAGAATGATCCGCATGTCAGCACTGGAGCTTGCTGAATCCACGTCTGGATGTGCCAAGATGCAGTTCGAAGTGGATTGCTGGGCTGAATGCTTGGCAAAGGGAAGCCCTTGTGTTTCTTTCTAGGACCTGAACCTTTTGGGAAGAGGAGCAGTGTTTGAGGGACTGCTGCTGACCACGGCTGGGGATTGCTGGTGTTGCAGTTCTGGCCCCATTACCTGCTCTCCTTGCAGGTAGTGTAGAATCACTTGCAGGCTGGACACAGCAGAGGATTGGCTGCTTCTCTCCAGAGTGAAACCTTCTCTGACAAGCGTGGAATCGGTGATGAATTTAAGCAAACAAAGGCTGTAGTACAGCTGCTTTTTGTGTACACTGTGAGAAAACTTTAAACAACCAACTTGCATACCAGATCCGTGTCGTAGTGTTTTACACATTGAAATAAACTAAATACTAATAAACTAGAATGAGCGTGTGTTGCTTTCGTTTGCATAATAGTGGCTGCGAAAGTGAAGTATTCTTAGCAATCAAAGAAATGACATTGAAGAGCTGAAAATACAGCTTTCAAGAGGGTTTTTTTCTCAGAATTATTAGGCTGCACTTGAAATAACTCAGGGCTTCAGTAACATGAAGGTGGCACAGCTCTGCCAGCGCACGCAGTGTGACTGAATCACCTTCTCTAAACGGAGTCAGAAGCTTTTTCCTTTTATAGCATGACGACAGCTGGGGCTCCTTATCGCAGCTATGCGTCAGGATCTGGGTAGGTTAGAAGTTGTTTCACTTTCCTGCACCGCAAAGAAGCCTTGATGCTGCTCTTCCTTCCTTTAGGAGCGCTTTGGAGAAGCTTTGTGATTGGAAGGCTTTGAGTGGAGGGCTTCAGTTGGAATTTTGCCACCATCTTAAAGCCTGGAAGCCTCCATTAGTCCATCCCCTGTCCCCTTCAGTCTGTGTGTGTGCCTGTAGTTGTGCTGGAGGTGTCTGCTGCAGATCCCCGCTGCTGTGTGCAAACCCAGGCGCCTGTTTCCACAGCATTGAGGGCTCTCCATCCGCCGTTGTGTGTGCATAAGGGAATTAGTGAAGAAAACAGCTTTAATACATTGCAGAAGCATTGGGTGAGGTGTTTGGGCATGGCTGTGCTAGCCATAAATAGCAATTAAAGGAAGAAAGGGCTCATACTTCAAAAAATACGTATTTTTAGTGTTTATGTGTGAATGCTGCAATGGAACTTGAATGTGTGCCTGCCCTGAGGCAGGTCTCTGCTTTGGGACAGTTTTTACTAGCAGCTTTTGGGCTTGTCTGAGAACTCCCTTCTTAGTGCCATCCTCCAGATTTTTGAGGGACTGCCCTGAAGAAAGGGGAGGTATTGGGGTGGTGGAACTGCCATTCTTGTAGCGTGCTGCAATATTAAATGTAGTCTTGAGCTGAGAATGCTGGGCAGGTCACAGATTGGTCAAGGGGCTTCAATAGTTTTGATAAAGAAATGTCCTCACAGTGCATGGTGGTGGTTACGGAATATGGGCACACAACTATAACCTTTCTGTTATTCATTTAGCACTTGGAGGTCATAACTGGCAGGGAGGAGAATCTTTGTGCAAATCTGCATGAAAACCAACAGCAGTAATGCGTGCCTTTGAAGTGGAAGGGCTGCCTGTGTTTGAGGACACTCTGCTTTTCAAAACCACTGAAAAAAAGAAGTGTGTTGCAGTAGTGCTTTGAGGGGGGCTTTGCTTTGGCTGGGCAGTGCTCCTGAGGGTGGATTTGGGGGACAGGGAGGCAAACTGCTCCAGGCTGAATTGCTAAAGTGGTCATGGGACAATCATAGAATCATTAAGGCTGGAAAAGACCTTTAAGATCATCAAGTCCAACTGTCAGCCCATCACTGCCATGACCAGTGAACCACGTCCTGCAGTGCCGCACTGGGGAGGGACATCAGAGAGGCTCTGGGGACATTCAAGGAGACATGAGGCTGTCTTAAGGGCCACTGGATGTCCCTGGACATTGGAACATCTGAGAGGCTCCAGGGGCATTCCATTCGACATGGGAACATAGGGATGTCAAGGAGACACGAGGACATAAGGAGCCATAGGCAGGTCTGAGGAGCTCTGGGAGCACCCAAGTGTTTGCAGGGACATCTGAGGGCCACCAGGGATGTCCAGTGACACATGGGGCCATCTGAGGGCCTCTCTGTGCCTCATTGCTTTAAGGATGAATGGTCCAGCCCTTACAGCTCTCAGTGCACTTCTTCAGCTCTTTGCTTCGTGCTGGTTGACTGGGGCATCTCCCATGAAGGAGATGTTAATGTTAAGGCAGCTGGTGATTTTTGCCTTGCCCCAAGCAGAGGCAGCCGAGCAGGCCCAGCATGCAGTGGTTTCCCCTTGGAGCAAACCCAGCTGTCAGCAGAGCCTGGGCTGTGCCCACTGTCCCCACCAACAGCTAGCTCATTCAGGGCTTCTGCCTCGGCTGTGGGCTCTGGGCAGGCTCTGTGTGGGGTTTGCCTGTTCTGATACAAGAGCCATTCAGTGAGGACATACTTGGAGTGGTTATAGGCCTTTAAAAATCAGTTTGCTTTCTAGAACAGCTTTCTGATAGGAAACAACAGCAATAAAACCCAACTGGTAAACGTCTTGTTGCTGCAACTTGTCCTTTCCCTGCTACCTGCCTGCATGCCACTTCCCTGTTACCCTGCCAGAGTAGGGAGGGTACTCTGTGTTAGGTGTTTTTCCTTGGGTGTTGCGCTGGCTGTTCTAATGGACAGGAAGGCTGTTTTTCTCCCAGGAAGCCAGCACTGGAAATGCCCAGCTGCTGGAGATGCTCAGAGCACTGCTTTGCTCAAGCTTGCATATAAGCATATCACATCTATAACAAATCTGGAGCGATCACAGTTATTGGTGTGCATGAAGGGGTGCCAAAAACTCGTTGTTTGCAAGTTATCCTATGTTACTAGATAATAATAATGTTATTCTTGGATGCTCTTTAAGTCCTTAAAAACTCTAGTATCTTGATGCTATTTCCCTTTGTTCTCTGCTGACTTGGCTGGGCTCAGGAAGCTGCTCAGGTTTGGGGCACTGATGAATGATACTCTGCCCAACCTGCACGTCAGCAGACCATTATGAGTATTGGTGTGGTTGGCTAAGGCTCAAGCAAATCAGTGTTCTATGGCTGAGTGCATGAATGTCACAGAAGCATTATCCAAGTGGCACATTGTGTGATATAGGATGTAACTTCCTGATTTTTCTCCTGTTCCCCAATCAAGAATTTAACCCAGTTGCCATCAGCATAGCAATCATAGCATGTTTCATTAGACAGTCTTTTCTTAGAGGAACAGGTTGCCCAAGGAGGCTGTGGATGCCCCATCCCTGGAGGCATTCAAGGCCAGGCTGGATGTGGCTCTGGGCAGCCTGGTCTGCGGGTTGGTGACCCTGCACACAGCAGGGGGTTGCAACTAGATGATCATTGTGGTCCTTTTCAACCCAGGCCATTCTATGATCTTCACATATCTTAGTGTCATCCCTAATGCTGCATCTACTCTCCAGTTCCTCCTGCCTCTCCAGCCCTGTACAGCATTCCAGAAACAGAGCATGAGCAGTGCGTCCCCAAAGGCTGAGCATTCCACCAGCTGGTGACTGAGAGCTGCAATTTGGAGGTAGGCAGTTGGAGGCATTGCCAGGCGGCCTCGTCTGACCCCAGTGCTGCTCACACACGCTCAGAAAATCTTGAGTCACCTGTCACATCCATAAGTCATCGCCCATATGACTAATGCTATTTTCATTTGAAGGCTTTGGAACATGCGGTCTCAAAGGCAGATTCCCATGTGCCTTTGGAAGGATGAGGAGTAGGAATCAGGCTTACAATAGAAATTGTTTCTTGATGCATTAAATAAGTAGCTCAGCAACCGAAACAACATGCTTAAATGGACGAAACCTTGAACTTGAGTAATTTCTGCTGATGGCATTCAGCTGCCATAATGCCCTGTAGAATTAAGCCAGGCACTATTTAAACTGTCTTTCCTTTAATCTTTCTATGTCTAGAAGGGAGTTTTAATACGAAGGATTTGCTGCTTTGCCAGCTTACCACTGAGCTGTGATTTGTATCTTTCCTGACCCGTGCTGTGCTGTGGTGCCATGCCAATCCCCAGCACTCAGTTTGCTCTTGGAAGCACTTTGCACCCCAGGCTTTGCTGATGGCCATTACTGGAAATTCGTAGTCCTCCTAAGAAGGTTTGCACATCACACAGCCTCACCGTGTGCATCTGTCCCAGTTAGAATGGCATTCTGACCTGGAGCTTAGCTTTAGGTGTTGGCATAATGGGGATGTTGAGGTTGGACTTGATGATCTTACAGGTCTTTCCCAGCCTCAATGATTCTGTGCTTTAGTCAAGACATTTAAAATCCCAATCTACTCTTGAGTATTAGAGCTGCACTGATTTTGTTTATGGCACTGTTCCTTTGACTAGAGATGGATAGGTGCTTTTCTTCCCCAGTTTGTTTTCTGTTGTTCTAAAGCCAAATGGATTTTTCACTTGGCTGAAGAGTGCCAGACCTGAAATACTGCATTCTTTGCCCATGTGTGCAGGTATGTGGTAAATATAGCACCTCTGGGTGAGGCCAGTCAGCTGGGGATGAATAATCATTTCATTCATCTGCCTTCTGTCATTAGTTTATCCCTGGTGGATAACAGGAATTCAAAGGAAGATATCACTGACTGGCTGAAACATTACAGATCCTTTTTCTGAACCTCCTTGAGTAACTTTAAAACAGCTCAGTAGCACTGAGCTGTCAATGAGAACAGTAGGCAGAAATGTTGGGTTTGGGAATGCAATGACATGCAGGAGGTCTCCTGTGCAGATGTTATTTCCCAATAAGCAAGAAGGTGCATTAGTTTGCTTATCACTAATTCAGGAAAGTATTACTTCACACATTGTGATAAGGCTGTAGGTATCTGAGGGCAAGATGTTCTCAAGTGTTTGGCCTGACCCAGAGGGTGGGTGGTTGGGTGGTGTTGCACTCGGTTGTGTCCTCTGCTCTGAGTGGCCTGGGCCTGATGGAGGTGTTGGGTCTGACTGGTTGTCCTCATTTTATTGTATCCTTTGGCTTTGTTCATTCTCTTGCTGGTGGAATCCAGTGGTGTCTGACTTACCGATGTCTGGGACTTCAAGGCTTTGTGTGTGGTCAGGTGTAGCGCACTGAGTTCAATGCCAGCCTCATCTTTATGAGCCTCGTCCTTTTTGAAGGCCGTCTGAAAAGCGTGCTCTGAGAACTGGCTTCCAAACAAGCTTGAGAGCCTTTATAAAAATCAAAGAATTTGGCACTTAATCTCATCCTGCCCTTTGATATACAAACATGCCAAATATTACAGAACACAGGAATAGAGCCTCTGCACCTAAAGAGGGATGATGGTGTTTATGGGTGGTGGTGGCGTCCCCTTTTACTGCACTTTCAAACGATCCCTTCGTAGTTGATGGACTTTCCTAGATGTCGTGTTTTCATGTATCAGAATGAGGTGCTGGATTTAAATATTTCATTCTAAATGCTGATATTTGCTTTCCTTTGCAGCATATTGGGAGTGCACAGGATTTGGGGAGACGGGAGCGCACAACAATGCTGCTGAAAGGAATCTGAGCCACAGAGCATGCTTTGTGCCACAGTTACCCAGGTATGCTTCAGCAGAGTGCTCTGAGCGCCTCTGATGAGCCACAGTTGGCTGTGCTTGTTGCTACATCACTTGTCATCCTGAGCCAAGGGGAATGTCTCAGCCTCAGACCAAAATTCTGCTCTGCTTTCATCCCTGCTCTGTCTGGGTGATGTTTGCAGTTTGAGATCTTTCAGAGCCTCTAACATGTATTTTAATTTAATCTGGTTGCTATATTTCAGCCAGTCTTTCTTCAAATACTGTTTATGATGTGAAGTAGGCAGAGCACTTCAGTGTTTGTTTTCATAAGTATTTTTGTTGACGCACTGAGAAGCTGTGGTATCAGTAAGCCAGGTACTGAACTGCATATGGGGAAGCAGGGTTTTGAGATTTGCTCCAGGCTGCTGTTAGGAGCTGCTGCAGTTGGCTCAGCTGCAGATAACCTGCTGGGCTTCAGAAGGCCAGAGCTGAGCAGAGGCATCCATCATTCCTCTGTACACCAGTGGCGAGGAACTAGTGCAGATTTTTCAGGATGCTTTTATGATGAACGTGGAACTTCGTAGTGCTTTGCTTTTTGCAGGCTTAGTATTGAAAACCTTCATTGAAGCACAGCCCTGTTCCATGATTCTAATTACATGCTTGTGCTAAAGAAGGTGTTAAAGGAGTAAATACCTGCCTTGCAGGATGGAGTCTAGGAGCTTTCAAAAGCAGATCTGTGATGGAAGTTTTGGCACCCACAGAGTTACAAAAACCAATAGTACCGGCTGTCTTGGAGCACTGAAAACTTAAAATAATATATATTTAACACACAACAAAACCCCACATTCACATGACTGTGAAGTGTTTCTGCGGAATAGAAGCTAACTGTTCTTTTAGCACCAGCTGGCAAGTGGGAGTAGAGAAACAAAGCAAACAACCAGCAGAGAAAAGTAGGAGGAACAATAGTGATAGTCTGAAAGTGACACATTAGGAGAGCAGCGTGAAGAATAAGCAGCTTGTGTCACAGGATGCTGTGCGTGGCAGCAGGACTTTTGTCTTCAAGTGGACTTTAGTGTAACTGTAGCACTTGCTTCCTGTATGAGATAGAGCTGTTGTACTCTGAATGCGTTTTAATCTCTCCATCTAAATAGGCCTAATAATTAAAAAGAAGTTGCTGAAGGAAACGATAGTGAAGTCTGTTGCTCCTGAAGGTGCTTCCTCTTGTTTTGCTGTCATAGAAACACGTGTAAAGGAAGGAGGTTGAAGATGAACTTTTTCACCAGGTGCTGAATGCTGTCTACAGACTGCTTTGTCGATGAAGGAAGAAACTGATTGGGAACTGAAGGCGCCAACTAGTTCATAATCCCGTTCAACATGCGCAAAGGGGTGCCAAAGGACCCAGAAATAGCTGACCTGTTCTACAAAGATGATCCTGAAGAAATATTTGTGGGCTTACATGAGATCGGGCATGGAAGTTTTGGAGCGGTTTACTTTGTAAGTATGATCCTTTACTCCTTTTTTTGGGAGATAAAACCATGCTGAGGTTTTCAAGGACCATCCTTTCAGCTCGTAGTGCTCTGTGTGTAGGAGCTTGTTCATTACACAGCTTGACAATAAGTGTCTCCAGAGCACTCCCGAGCTCTTTGCTGTTGCAGCTGTATTTATAGTGGCAGCAGGCATAACACATCCAACCATACAGGTTGAGTATATGGTATCTGCTGCTGTCATGCTGAAAGTTGAATCAAGGCAGTTGGAAATAAATTGGTCAAACTGGAATTTCAAGACACGCTGCTTGGTGCTCGTGTGCTTGTAAATCATTGCAAATAAATGCATCCAGTGAACGAATGATTCAAAGTGCTTTTAGGGTTAGAAGCTACTTCTGTTAATGCATTGGTTTTGTTGCTGTTTGAGCAAAGATTTTGTGGAAGTAGCATCAAATTACTTTCGGGCTTCCTGAGTGATTCCTCTGCTGTTCTGATGATTTAAGAGTTAGAGGTATCTTTGAAATACTGTCCTGCTTTGGCATCCTCATTTTCTTTATGTTTATTGCGTACCTTGCTATCTTCAATAGCAGATGCTTTCAATGGCAAAAGCAAAGGGAAAGTCTTATGAGAAGTGGGAATTCAAGAGGGAAGCAGGTACCGTTTAGATTGACAGTCAAGAGAATTTAATCTGGAAGGTGAGAAGAATGGTGCTTTTACAATGAGAGTGAAAGAAAGCCAAATCCAAGATACCGGACTTGGAAGTAATTATAATCCAGCCCTTATCAGTGAAAATTAAATAGAATTCAGTATCAAAAAATAGGTCAAACACAAATTACGGTTGCTGAGTAGCATGTCCTGCCACTCCAGAAGATCAAGTGCACCACAACTGAAAGTTCAGAATATCAGGCATTAATGCATTTAGGTAAGTGCCTGCAAGGCTGGAAGCTGTCACACTGTTCGCTGGTTGTAGTTTTGTGCAGCAGTGGAGGTGTTGGTGGAACCAAAGGGGTTTTCTGCTGTGGGGATCTTCAGCAGTGGGACAGGCACTTGTAGTTGCTGGGTGAAGTGACAGGTAGGTGGAAGTGTGATATTAAGTGTACTGCATGCTAAAAGGGTGAGGTTGTAGAATTGACAAGGTGTGTCGATCCGCTCTGTAAGAAGAGAGGAGTAGGGAGATCCCACTCACTGCATCTCCCAGGTGAGGAGGAGGATGCATGATGTGCTTTATGGCAGTGATGAAGTAGTGAAGTTGCCTTCTTTGTCATTCAGCTCCTCGTGCTTCCAGGGAAAGAGAGTGAGGAGTAGCAGAGATCTAATCTACCAAGCTGGCTTACAACAGAAATCTCGCTATGGTTAGGTAGGAGACTTCTGTGGTTCCCCAGAACTTCTCTTCCTGCACCTCCTATATACTTTACCAGCTCTGTGTTTGGAGAGTTGAGCTCAGTTCCTCCCTGGCTGATCATTATGTAATATTTCTGAATACCGTGGGGCCTTTATGCAGTTCAGTGCTGCTTCTCTGACAGAACTAAATCCCATGGGCAAGTTGGGCTATGAAGCATTTGACATCAACTTCTCAAGCCTGCTTGAGTTCTGTGAGTTTGTATTTGAGCAAGGTGATAAGGAGCCTTTTTTCCTACCAAGAAACTGGGAGAGGAGGAATATTCCTGCCAGGCCTAATAAAAAAAGAAAGAAAGCAGTGATGCTCAAATGTGTTGTGTCTCAGGCTCAGATTTTGCCATTCAGAAAATGGCAAATAGCCAAATAAAGCCAATAAAGGACTTGGGGGCTGTAACTCTGACACTGGCAAGTGATTTTGGGTGTCCAGCGTGTTATTGCCAGGGCTTGGTGAGTTAACTTGGCATTGCTTTAGTTGCTAGAAAGAAATGCTTCTTACAGCAACAACTCCATCCACAACTGAGAGAATGTGACAACAGCTTAATGGGGCAGTTATACCCTTCAGCAAGAAATCGTGGCTGACATGAGAGATCGTGTGCTCACCTGAGGAGATCTGGAGTTAGTAGCAGACAGGAATATCTGGAATTTCGCCTAGAACACCAGCATGAGCTCATCTGTGTGATGGAACACTCGTGCTGAATGAGGACAGTGAGTGGTTCTTGAAACTTCTTAGCCAGAAGTTACTTGCTTCCAGCTTTCTCTGACTCGTTTGATGAGCAGTGTGTGCTGGAGCAGAGCAGTCTAAGTGTGTCAGCTCCCTTTAGTCAGCGCTGTGCTCTCGTGGTTCACCCAGTGCCATTTGTCTTTGAAGTCCCCGTGTGCATGGTGAAATGGCTTTGATTAATGCATTACTTGAGAGCACAGCACTCATCCTCGTGAGCAGCTGAAACGAGGGGTTACCACACTTAGCTTTGATTGTATTTTAAGCTTTTAACTGACACTAATTTGTTGTCCTCAGTATTGTGAGTGGTTAGGACTGGGATTTCAGTCATTCTTTTACGACTAAAGCCTTAAAATGGTTGGTCCTTAATGTGCAGAAATGAAGGCAGTGCCATGCCAGGCAAGCAGAGCTCTTTCTAAAACTGAGTTCTCGGCCTGTGGTCAGCATGGCTCTGTCATACAGCTACAGTGTGGCTTTTCTGCCTGAATGATATTTGTTGTACAACTGGGACCTGGTGGCTGTGATGTTAAAATACTAAACACACAGCTAATCTGTAACACAGAGTCTGTCAGTGTCCCGTATCTTCCTTTGACATCTCCTCCTTTAAATTAAAACAACCAGATGCCAGGCATCCAGTTCTGGTGAGTGTTCTCCTGAGCCTTCTCAGTGCTGCCCTGATCCGAGATGGCAATGACAAAGATGGCCTGCAGTTCGGAGGCACTTCTTGTGACTGCTGACACTCATCTACTGCCTGACTTACTGCTGGCAAGGATCAGCTTAGCTTTGAGGTGTAAGTTATCCAGTGAAGATGGGAAGAAGAACTGGAGTCTGGCTGGGGCTGTGAAGACTTGTATGAGATGTCACTACCAGTGGGATCACTTGCCCTGGAAGAGAGCTTGGGATAGCACTGATTTGCATGCAGGAATCAAATGAGCACAATGCTATCATATATAGCAGCTCTGCTTTTTTTGGTTTGCTTTGGGCTGAAAGCAAATCCTTCAGGCTGTTGGAGCGCTGAGTTGCGTATCAGCTCTCTGACATACTTGTTTGAAGATGTGTGCTTTTGTATTGAAATCCATCATCTTTGGGGCTGGCAGTTTTTGTTGGAAATGTAAAAGTCCTGAGTTTTTTCTGCTTTTAGAATTGATTTCACAATGGTTGGTTGGATGAGGTTTGCATTGATATGAATAACATGGCTCCGTAATTTGACATCTGCTCAACCACCAACAGCAAAGGGCACAACTGCGTGCAGATTGCCTCCGTTAGGTGACCCAATTTCATAAGTGATATGAATTCCACATTCCTTTTGTTGCTAGAAATCCATTCCTGAAATCTTTATCTTGTGGTAACAGATCAAGAACACCAAAATAATTTGCTTTATAACAACCATGGCAGTAAGAGGAGGTCTGCTCCCCAGCACGGGTTGTCTTCAGCTGTTGGAACATCCAAAGCCACCTTGTTTGAATGGTATAGAAGTACATAAATCGGTTGTTTGAAGAGCAGAGGTTTGGAAAAAGCCTAATATTGGATGAAAGTGGACAAAAGTGACCTCAGACTCATTGATCTTTTCTGTCTGATTTTTGGAACCAAAACTAGATGCTCTTTTTTTCCTGTAGGGCACAGAGTCTAAGTCCTAAGTCTTTGTCCAAAGATGAGGCAGTTAAAATCGTTGTACCTTAACACTGGAAACAATTAGACCAAGAGGAGTGAACTGGAGGAGCTGCTAAGCAGAGGAACAAACTAAGTAATGCTCAGGAGTTCTGCTTTTGCTTTCTTGGCAATGAGTTTGAGGGGAAAGGAGGAATGTCCAGCGACCAGAGATCTGTCATTCTGCAGCCCTTACACATGTGGGTGGTTAGCTACTGCTTTTAAGTGCCTTAGGGCATAAGCCTGCTGTAGTGCTGGAAAATTAGATTTCTGGTATTACAGGTATGGCAAAACGTCCAAAATAACGGATGTCACTTAATTCAGCCTTTACTGCCTCAGAGACGTTGCCCAAATGACACGGTGCTGCTTTTTTCAGCAGCATGCATTCACCAAATAGTTGGGGTTTTTCCCCACTTTATCCTGCACACCAAATCCAGAAAAGTGGAAGCAATTTGCAGTGAAAGGAAGGTTGTTTCCTTTTAATTGAGTTAAATTCCAGTTTGAAGCATCTTGAAGCTGAAATAGCTGTTTGGCAGTGTCTCTGTTTGCAAGGTTGGCTTTGGGTGAAATTTTGCCGTGCCTTTTCATTTGTTTCTTTAGGAAATCTTTTAACCTCAAGCTGTTCTTACAGCAGTTCCAATCAAAGTGTGTTTTGCACACTCGCAGTGTGTGTGGTACTGGACCTTGGTCTGCGTATCGCTGGAGAGGTAGCAGGTGTAGTAAGGGCTGAGGGAGGGACAGTGATTACAGAGAGAGAAATAATGCCAGAACAGAGTGATAAAATAGTTGTCTCGTGAGTCTTGTCGTGACGCAGGTGTCTCTGAAGTGCAGGAGCTTGCCGGGATGCGAGACAGGAAGAAGGTCTGTGTTTGCTAAAGGCACAGCTTGCTCCACGAGGAGGAAAAGAAAAGGTTTTTTTTTCACTGAATTTCTTTTTCCTCCTGCAGGCTACGAATTCCCACACTAATGAGGTGGTGGCAGTCAAGAAGATGTCCTACAGCGGCAAGCAAACCAACGAGGTAAGGTGGTGCAGCCAGTTCTGATACAGCTGTGCTGTAAAGCTGGTCAGAAATCAGCAGAGCAGCCTTGTAGTGCTGTAGCTGTTGCTCCCGTCCATAGGAAGCACAGAGGGAAAATGAATTTATCTTGACAAATATTTCAGTTTAAGAAAGCAGACAGGAATTCGGAATGCTCGTAGGGTGGTTATTTCTGTAATAAGTGCATTAATAACACCTGGGCTGCAGGAGCCCAACCACAACTCACTGAGGCGTCAAGTGAAGTGTAGAGCTGACCTGAAACGCTGCTCTAGATTTATAATATAAAATTAATAGGCATAGTATTTGGAATATCAGCCTTGCTTCAATTATTGCTCCTCTTTTTGCTGTTGTTAGCAAACAGCCAACTGCTCCTGCCTGCAGCACGTGCTGTAGCTGCTGTCTGCTTTGGGGCACATGAGCAGCTCGTGGTGCTTAACAGTTGCAATGCTGTGAGTAAAATGTATTGTAAATAAATGAGGGGAAAAAAACCTTTTTTTGTTCTCCAGCTTAACCTGTCTTAGGGCAGTCGTAGTGCAACAGGGACACAAACAGCTTTAGTACAGTTACGCTTTTGCAACTACAACTCTTGTCATCTTTGCACCGTAAAATTGCCTTCTGGTTGCTTTTCAGCCTGTTCTGCCATGCGTAGTACATGAGAGCATGTAGGGATTAAGTGGGGAGATGCACTCATATCTTTTTGTTCTGTTTTCATTAGAAATGGCAGGATATCATCAAGGAAGTCAAGTTTCTACAACAGCTGAAGCACCCCAACACCATAGAATATAAGGGCTGTTACCTGAAGGAGCATACAGCATGGGTGAGTGGGGTGGCACTGAGGGGCTGGGTGTGCAGAAGACTGCATGGCAGCCAGGCACCCAATGCACGCAGTGTCTTTGCGTGCAGCAGTATTCATCCATTGCTGCCCACTGTCTCTCTCATCTAAAGAAGCTTCCAGGTAATTTAAAAGTAGTGGATATTTAGGATACTAGAAGAGATCCCTGTTTCTCTGTAGCAGGTCTCTGCTACAGGTTAAAACATTAGTATGGAACATCCTCTACAGCGTCTCCTTATGAACTTCCCAATGCCTAAACCTTCTTTGCAGCAATGTAGGATGTCTGCCATTGCTGGATATTGCTTGGAGCACTTTGTTTTATTCACTGCTTACTGCAGTTTCCTAAAACTTCACTTTTCACTTGCTTCTGCAGTTCCACAGCCATCCAAATAGCAGCAGTTGGTGGAGGGGCGTCCATCCTATTACTTAAACGTGTGCTTTTGTTTCTTGCAGTTGGTTATGGAGTACTGTTTAGGATCAGCTTCTGATTTGCTAGAAGGTGAGTTGTATTTAGGTTTGTTTCTTCTGGTGCCCCCTCTGAGCACGGTGGGAGGCTGTGCTTGCACAGAATGGTGTTTTACAGATGGTGGAGGCAGTCTGTCTGCACTACTCCATTCTGTAACCAGAATGCCTGTGTTTGTGGTACTATGGGTGAGCTGAGATTTTCCCAGAAGGCCAGTGCTGTGTGTAGTTGGCATGCATGTTCACAAGTTGTAAAATGAAGATATAAAAGTTTACAGCTGGATTGCTGTAATTTCCACCTTCCTGATGACTGCCTGTTACCTGAATACCCATAATAAAAGCCCCGCCTTTCAGTTTGTAGGAATAACTACAGGTGGTTATAAATCAAAAGATGGGCATGATCTCAAAGCTGAGGCCACAGCACCTGCAGAGGGATGGGAGTCTAAGCTGTAGCATGTTGAAACTGTTACTCTTTGCAGGCCTTCTATTTTGTATCTAAGATACAGTCAGTCAAAGGCACATGCTGGTCTGATTTAGGGATCTATGGAAGATGCTTTGGGGCATCTGTAGTATTCTTCAATTCTGTGTGTTTTTGCTAAGGAGGATGGGGTTGGAAAGGGAAGTTTTCTTTGCTAAGGACTGAAGTTGTATTTCAGATACATTGGCAAGCTGTAGTCAGGCACATCACCTGGTGCTAGCAGTTACTGTTCCCTTAGCAGGACTGTGGTTTCACGAGTGAAAGACATACAAAGGCTGTATGCAGACTCAAAGCTGCTATAGGAGATGAGTGTGATGAAGGTGGTGCCCACCTCATAGCTTGCAAAATGGGAGGAGTTCCTCTTTAGAAACATTCTCAGGCAAAGATCACACTGTCCATTCTTACGTTTTTCCTGCGTTTTTTTCCATAGTTCACAAGAAACCACTTCAGGAAGTGGAGATTGCTGCCATCACCCACGGTGCCTTGCAGGGGCTGGCCTACCTGCACTCTCACTGTAAGATACACAGGTAAGGCTGCTGCTGGATGAGTTACACTGGCTGAGTCTGAAAATCACTTTGCTCTGTCTGAGCAGCTTTGTTAAAGGTTCCCCTGCTAGAATTTCCTCCATTGGGCTTGCCAGTACACCCAATGCCAGGGTAGATTTATAAATAAAAGCTATTGGATGGTAAGGAATACATTCCTTCTGAAATAATTCCATGTGCTTATAGGCCAGTGCTAATTCTCCTCCATGTTAGCAATTTTCTCTGCAGACCTTGATAACAAAGGGTGCACGTCAGTGCTGGCAGTAAGCATGGACAGGAAAAAACACAGTGTAAATCCATCAGCTATAGTGGTGTGGTAGAGCCAGACTACTTTTAAGACTTGACACCTGAAGAATTTTTTACATATGAGTAAGTAAAACTTTATGCTTCCAGAAATCAGCTGCTGAAAGCATAAGACAAGGCTAAACCTGCCTTAGGAGAAACAAGAGCACGCACAGGAGGATTCATGACTGATCACTGATGCCAGCTCCTATCTTGTATTATTTTCCAGCAGTTTTGACTTTTCTACACCCATCTTTCAATGCTGTTGCATGATCCCATTTAGTGTGTTTGTCCTGCTGTGAGTACTGCTGGTGTTCTGTATCAGGGAGTTGCTGTGGAAGTGATGAGAACTACATTAGTGTGACGTGAGTGAGGAGTCAGCAGGATGAAGCAGCTCGAGACCATTTTATGGGGTTAAAAGCCTCTCTGTAGTCTGCTGGCAAGCTTTAGGCAGAAAATTTACATTGCTGAGGCAATGAGAAATTTAGAGTAATTATTTGTCACGTACGTGAGGTTATTAAAACAGGCTTAGGGAAGTTATTAAGCTAGATGTGAATGCCAGTTCACGAAATTAAAGTAAAGCAATTCTTGATTAACCCTGTGCATATATGCACTTGTGCATAAGAATACCTGTTCTGAAAGTCTTTGCATACACTCAGAATGTGTTAAATTCTTCTTTGTAGTAAATGACTGCCTGTATGGGCACTATGAGAATTATTTTTTTAGTGGTAGTCATTAGGACTTCTTAAAATGGCATAACGAGTGTGCTGTAAGGTCAGCAGCCCCACATACTGAACCTCAGCTCTCTGGGCTGCCCGTTAACGTGCCTATTGCCTAGCAAGGACAGAGACGGGTTATTTCTCTTTCAACATGGAAAAAGTTGTTTCACAGTTACAGAGTGACAGTGAGGAAGGTTAGAGTCAGTATCATGCAGATCTTTCCCTTCTGACTGGCTTACATCCAGAGGCCATTCTGGTTCTCTCCCAGAAAAGAGGACCAGCAAGAGGATTCTGATAGTGCTGTATCCAAAACGGGAGAGGTGAAAGGTAACGGAGCTGGGAAATGGCAATCTAGTGGGAGGAGTGCTGTGCTGATGTGCCCAGCTGCGGGGGGCTGTGCCTGGAGCAACCCCTGCTGTGGTGTGTGTGAGCAGTGGCGCAAGAGAGCAGGTGATGGGTGAGCTGGGTTTCCCTGCCCCACAGCCAGCCAGGCAAAACGTGACCTGGTCTGGAGGGACACCTGGTGGAGATGCAGGATAAGGCAAGTCCCTGCCCTGGCTCTGAAGTGCTTCTTAGGTCCGTTCCTGCAAATACAAGACGTTCTTCATACTTCTGCTGCAGAAGTGATGGCTGCATAGACCCAAAACGTGAAGGTGTGTCAGGACCTGTCTGAGTAGCACGCGTGCCAAAATGTGGGCATGTTGGTTTTGAAGCAGAGCTGCCCTGGGAGCAGAGCCCAGCTGTGTTGCTGAAGCATTGTAAGGCAGTGCCTACCTGTAGCTCATGGCCCTACAGCATTGCTGTCCTGTGTGTTGCCCTTTGCAGACAAAGGCATCTCACCAGTGCCTGTGTGCATGGTTGCAAAACTTAGTCTTTCAGCTGCCTGTTCCTCTGGGCCTGCAGGGACACTCAGTTTGTGTTTGATGCACAAGTTGCCGTGCTTCAACTCTTGTAGAATAATTCAGCATATGTTCTTGCTCTGCAGCAAATACAAGATAGCTTTGCTGCCCTTCCTGTTCTCCTAAGTAGCTTGCTAGGACAGCAAAGAGACATTCCAGGCTGTGGCACACGCAGCCTGGCTGAGGAATCCTTGCATGTATTCCATTTATACTGAGGGTCTGTCTTTGCAAAAGCAAAGATCTGAAGTGCTGCCATGGGAAGGCTGCTCTGGCATTCCTAGTGTACAGCTTTCTTACTGAAGTTCTGTACCAGGGTTTAAAGGAACTTCACTGTGTCCTGATTGTTCTCCCTTTTTAATAGCTCACGGGTGCAAGAATAGGTATTTCAGGTATAACAGGCCAGAAATCCCAGGGATTACAAATAAATGGTACTTAAATTGTTCCTCTGTACATTTGCATAGTACTGTGCCAGGTGTTTTAGGTTAACTCCATTTGCATATCTTCGTTCTCTGCATTTTATTCAGTTAATTTGTCATTAACTCATTTACTGCTGGGTTGAAAAAGTCACAGTGCCAAAGGTGTTGCAGAGATCTCGTGCTTTTTGTATTGCAGTACAAAATGAATTGTCTGAGACTTGCAGGGAGGTAAGGGACCCGAGGGCATTTAAACAATGAAAACAGCACTCCTGTCACATCTGCTTATTAGGGTGAATCTCTTTGATCCCTGTTTCAAACCTCAGCTTTGCAGCCATGGCCCATCTCCTCATCATTCATCCCATATCACACTTCTTGGGTGCAGTCAGCTTTCCATTCCAAGTCAAGTCAGGTATGTGATCTCTCTCTAGCTTTCTGTAAGGCCAGACTTTAGTTATTTAGGGATTATTTAGATATTTAGGGATGTTTTTAATGACTGTTTAATTGAGAGCAGGCTGGTGGCCTTCTCTGTGTCTGTGAGTTTTGAAAGTTGTTCTGCTGTAACCAGAAATGTACTTTTTCTTTCTTTTTGCTTTCTTCAAGGGACATTAAAGCTGGAAATATTCTTCTAACAGAACCAGGTCAAGTAAAGCTAGCTGATTTTGGGTCTGCATCTATAGTCTCCCCTGCCAATTCCTTCGTAGGAACGCCTTACTGGTGAGTAAAGCCTGCAGTACTTCACTCTAAGCCTGCTCTCTTATGTTTCCAGCACTTCACAATCTGGAAATACTGTCTGGCACAAAATCTGTGTTAATCAAACAGTGTTTTTTGTTTACAATTCCCGTGTCCAGGAAATGGTTCTTTCTCAGTACCCACGAGTAGAGACTGATTGTGCAGCGCTTCGAAATGGCACCGGTTCATGTTCTGGCTGTTGTAATACCTTTGGCTTAGAAACAGTTAATGTTTGCCATAGGTAGTGGAACTGAGGCAACCACACGGAGTAAAAGGGAGGTCTATTAATCCATGTGTGCAGACTGGAAGTCGCACAGCTGCGTGGATTCTGTGTTTGAAGAGACTTGCTTAAGGGTCACTTGAGTCGCTTTACATTCCTAACTAACATAGGCAACCAGCACAGCTTTATACTACTTATTTTGTGGCAGACACCCCATGCCCTGATGGGAGGTTATGTACACCCAACCTCTGAACGAGTCCATTTGGCAAGAAGCTTCATCTTTGAAGAGCAAAAACTGCAAGGCTGAATTCCTGCAGGCTGAGCCTGCTGCTTCTTTCCCCTCCACTCACGTCTTTGCTCTGGACCTCTGGATTTCCCTGTTCTTTCCATAGCTACGCTCACTCTGCCTGCTGGAAAATTCTCCTGGTGTGCCAATGGAAAGCCTGCCATCTCTGGTGAGGGTACAAGTGATGGCTTTAGGACTTCCCCAACCCCTGCAGTCTGCCTGCGGGTACAAGGCTGGTTCCCCATGTGCCAGCATGTTGTGCTAACAGTGAGGTGATCAGGTTGACCTCTCATTTATTTTCTTTTCTTAAACTGTCTTTTGGAAGAGTAGCTCATGCAGGCAAGCACGGTTTTATTTCAGTGTGGTTTTACTCAGCTCCCTGCTGACTCTTCAAGTTCTGGTCTGCTGTGCTGCTGAAGCTGATGGAGCCATCTCGTTTTTAAGCTGTGCTGGCAGTCACTGTTTGTATCTTCTGACCTGTGTGTTTTGCACTGTGGTTGGTAGGATGGCACCAGAGGTGATCCTTGCTATGGACGAAGGACAGTATGATGGAAAGGTGGATGTCTGGTCTCTTGGGATCACGTGTATTGAGTTAGGTGAGTAAATGCTTTGCAACTGAAAGGAATAATCACAGCAATCATTAGAGGGCTGTTGAATTTTGTTTTAGATAACGTTTTGTTCTGGACGGTGCATTGCTGACTTGTAGAACAGCATGCACCAAAGGTACCAGATAATGTGTTTTGACTTGTTTGCATAAGACACTCAAGGAAGATAGAGACTACATTTTACAGGGCTCTTTTGTGAATATTGAGCCCCTTTCCAGGCTCTGCTAAGCTATTTTTCAGTTTCCAAACCAATGCTTATTCTAAGGGTACTTAAACCAGGCTTCATTCAATGACAACCAGGATTGTTGTGCCTATGGAGGCTGGGCTCCATGTATGACAAGTATTTTGTTCCATGGAGCTTTTGTAGAACTAAACCCTTCGTGTGCCCGTGTAATTGTTTGGATTGATGCTTGAATCTGACACAAGCATGTCCTGAGCCTATCATTAAAAACATGGCCAGTCTTAGGGGCTGAAGGTGTTTGCCAAGCACAGGTCACGACTCATTTCCCTGTGCTCACTCTGTGTATTAGGAAGAGCCTCACACTGAAAATAGCAACTGTGTTCATGAGCAATACTAGACTTGTGAGCTCAAGACATTGCTAAGAACAGTGGAAGTAATGTTCTGTGTTCAGATTGCTGCACCTTAAGACAGTTTTTATATAGGAATTCTAAATACTTACATTTACAGACTGATTAAATGTCGATATGGGAAGATGCACCATGGCCATAAGCCAGCCATTTGTACAGGGAGGTTTAATGCACCTCACAAGAAATGCGTGGCCAAGCATGAACACAAGTGGAAAAATACTTCATGAGTTGGAATGAGAGAGAAGCAAACTTCCAGTGTACCTGCTGAGGTCTTAGAAACGTCTCTTCCTGCTTTATATGATCTGTCCCCTGCTGTTCTGCTATGGAACAAAGTGCTGCTATTGTTATTCTTGCTCCCAGAGGAGAGGGAACTATGGCCTGTAGTCTGCTTTTTTTTTGTGTTTTTTTTTTTTTTAACAAACTGAGTTTTGGGAAGATTGGAGCAACTATTACACCAAGGGAATCAGTGTCCTAAGAAGTCTGTGTTAGCTGAGGCCTGCATTCAGCTTTCGACTCTTCCTGTTATTTCCCCAATCTGGAAAAAAATGGATGAATCTTCAGTCTCACCTAAAAGTTTGTGAGATGAGTCGATGTGGGCAGGTTCTGTGCATGGGAAGAAGAGGGCTTGCACTGCAAGGGGCAGAAGATGCACGTGGGTACTGCCTGAAGGAGAGGCAGATGGGATAACAGATATGCAGAGCAGATTCGTGCACTTCACGTTTGGATATTGACTTTGCCTGTGCTCCTCAAGGAGGAGATCTCAGTGGCTGAATGGATCCCGTGCTCCCTGTGCAGGCATTCAGCCTTAGTAGTAGAATTTGCGTGCAGCTTTTCAGTCAAGAACTATTAACCTGAGAGCTGTGCACGATTCCATGTCTGAGCACGGAGTTGGTCTGAAGGGGCAGAGATCTCTCAGTGAGCACCACTTGGCTTTCTGTGGATACTGATGTCTTAATTTCTTGCGCAGCTAAAAGTAGTGCTTAAAGACAAGAAGATGCAGTGGTTTGTGTGCGTGCTGCATGTCAAGGACAAGTGATTGCTCCCATCTGACCCGAGATGAACTTCAGAAACGCTGGCATTGCTGGATGTCTGGCACAACTCGCACAGCAGGGCAGATGGGCTCTTCCCAATTTCGGGGTGAAGTCTGCTGTGCTGTTAGGGAGCTGCTGGGCTGTGTCCTCTTGGGCTGGGAGTGAGTTGGGTGAGGAGGAGCTAAGGGCACATCTGGCAGTGAATGTGGCAGATTGTCTGGCTTCCACAGAGGGCAGCCACTCTTTTCCTGAAGCATAGATGGTGTGCTGTATGCCTGAGCCCTGTTCTGGGCAGCTCCTGTCATTTTACCATAGCAGATCAGGTGTGGAATGTTGCAGTTAACGTAAAATGTACTGGAAACTCATCCTTGTGATTTGCATCCTGTTCTGTGGATTTCATTATCCCATCTACAAGTGAGTAACAGCTTTCCTCGAGTGTTGTCCCAGCCTAGAAGATTCAAATAATTGGCCTAGATGTGATGGCAGCAGTAATGAGCTATTGATTTAATAGCAGTACTCTGCTCATACTTCCATATCTTCCTCCTTTTCTTTCCAGACTGCCTTATCACACCTTTCTCTTCTCTTTCTAGCTGAAAGGAAGCCTCCGCTCTTCAACATGAACGCAATGAGTGCCTTATATCACATAGCCCAGAACGATTCCCCTACGTTACAGTCAAACGAATGGTAAGAGAGCAATTACCAGCTGGTTTTTTTTTGCTGTGCGTGGCTGAAGTCTGACAAGAAGAGCGTTTGTTGCAGCAGAGTGGTTTGACTGTGTTCCTGAATAATGCTCCCATATGTAGGCAGGCTCAGTTTTGACCTTCTGTCACTTTGGCTGTGCTACAATCTAAACGTGTGGAGGTGTTAATTATGGGGCTGTAGATGCAGCAGGAATTAAAATATTCTTGGATGCACTCAGCCAGCCTTAGCTCAGCATTAGCAATGTTTCCAGCTGCAAGAAGAGCTCTGACAGAAGAACTGTTAGCATTGTAATGCAGCAGCAATGTGGAGGAAGGAAGGGGAGATGCTGCTGAGGTAATTAGATATCTTTTTTTTCGGTGAGTAATTTCAAAAGCCCGCAGAGCTCTGTGCCCAGTAACTGCTCCCCATGCTATGGGCTTGTGTTCCAGAATCTAAGCTTTAATACAACAGCATTTCGTTAATGGTCTGAGAGTAAAGGCATTACTCCATGTCCTGCTCTGTTTACTCAGGAGTGGAATGTGGCCATGGAATGATGCTTGGCAGGCTCTGCAGATGGCTGGGAACAATAGCTCCTGGGGAGGTGTGAGGCTCCCCGTTACTCTTAGGCATTTAAGTAGCATAATCATTTCATTGCTGATCGTTTTATCAAAACCACTCTGCATCAGTTTCCATCTCTCATCATCTCTCTTTTGGCCATTCTTCAAGATTCAACAAAATTGATCTCGTATCTCCACGCTGATACTCAGATCCTTCCGTGCAGAATTTGCAATGCAGAATAGAAACAACTTGTGAATACAGTACAGGAATCAGTACTCTTGATTGCAGACTGTTTATGTCACCTGTTTGCTCTCTGTGCCTTAGAGCACAAGGAGCAAGCAAGGTGCCTTTTCTTCTGCTTTTGGGTTCAGTGGGCGCCTGGAAGGTTAGTTTTCTTGCAGGCTGTAATACAAGCTCACACACAGCCTGAAGTTTTGCTGAGCTAAGCATGCACCAAGATGCTTTCCTGAGTCAGTGTTGCACGTGGTGGGAAGCATCTACAAAGTGGGGTCATTCCATCAGCAAGCTTAACGTGTGCATTTCCAGAGATGCTGCGGATTTCAGTGTCATCTGATTTTAAGTAGTTGAAGTAATGCTGAAAACACGGGCTGGTACACAGAGCTCTTACTTGGTTTTGTGGTTGGGGTTAATGGTTTGTCCATGTTTGCATCCACACTATTTGATTGCTGAAAGAACTGATGGGATCAGCATAGATTTTGGAGAAGTGCAGTTAATGTTTGTGCCCTCGAGCTTCAGAACAAAGCAGTCAGGATGTGTCTATTTCAGATCTTAAGCTTATCTTTCATGTTGAACTTTTAATTTACAGGTCAGACTCCTTTAGGGGATTTGTTGATTACTGCTTACAGAAAATACCTCAGGAAAGGCCATCATCAGCAGATCTACTACGGGTAAATTTTCAACTCTCTTTCAGAAATCTGGGGGGGGGGAAAAATTGTTTGTTTAACCCCAATGCAATTCTAGAGATGGTGCACAAATATTTACCCTTTCCAGAACACTGTCGCTTTTGCTCTTGTCTGTATTGGAAGTGTTTGGGGGTTTCATTTAAAGTACCTTTGAAATGCTGAAGGCTACATGTGCTTACTGGCCACTGCTTGCCGTGGAATTCTCTTTATACCTGCTGGAAAAAGACTGCATTTTACACATTGATTGGACCAGATGTGTTTAATTGCTGTGAAGTGAGAGGTTTGCAGAAGCCTTGCCCTTGGTGGTGGTACAAGGCTGAGTTTCTGCCTCTCCCTAAAGGCTGGGAATTGTTCGCCTTTTCTCTGCATTCACCTTCCTAAAATCTCCCATCAAGCTCTTACTAAGAGAAGTGTTGCTTTTCTGGGTGCAATTCCAGTGAGGTTTAAGGCTTGCAGTTTGCTACAGGCACTCTCTGTGGAATCAACCCGAAGAGCCATTTTAATTGCCACTCAGAGCCCAGACTTCACCATCCTCTGTGAGCTGCATGGGCACATCTTGGAAATACTTTGAGATCAGAGGATTAGGACCTTAATAAAGTTTTGCAGATAGTGGCTGATTATTTAAAGAAATGTGAGTGTTGAAGAGATGGGCTGACCAGAGCACGACTGATGTGTGGGGTGCCCTGAAGTGGCACATCTCGTCCTTTGCCAGCGTGATGCAGGAAGGTTATCTCAACCTTATTTCCTCTGGTAATGGTAATTTCAGCATGATTCATTCTTTATCTGTCCGTACCTTTCCAATCTGTTTGCAGCTTTCCTGCCCCGTGGCAGTTCAGCTCTTTCTTTTTGCTCTGGTCGTGTAAATCAAATCCTTTGGGCTTTTCTGATCTTAATTGGGGGTGGTTTTTGTCCCAACTGGACAGGCACTAACACGTGTGTGATGGCATGCCGCCCCACGTGTGGTTGCAGAGGAGAGGTTGGCCAGGCTGTGCTGTGCTGCACCAATGGGGCTCGGGCTGCGTTGGCTGCTGCCTTGTTCAGAGATCTCAGCACATTTACTGGTTGGTGCCACCTGTCCGTCTCTCCTCACCTTATTACTTAACAAACACAATTCTGCATCTTTTTCTATTGTGGATTTCCAACCATTACACTTCTCAACTTCTCTGTTTGTGCAGCGTTGTATTTCTGTATTCTGATTCCCATTTTCCAGTCATTTCTTTATCCCAGATGGACCTCGAGCAGTTTCTGTTGCTTGATCAACATCTTGCAGTGTTCCTTTTTTCCATCCGAGCATCGTGCTTAAAAGTGAGGGTAAAAACAGCACTCACAGCTTAGGCCTAAGTTAAATTCCCTCCTCTTGAGGACAGCCAAAAGTCACTTACATCCCTTCCATAGTTTCCATACTGAACCCAAACAGTTGGAACTTCTGGGAAGTGCCTTGTGCAGGCTTGTCATTGCTGTGAGCACGTGGAGCAGGACCTGCTGGGACTGATGTGTCCTGAGTCTGTCAGGGTTCTGACAGGGAACCACGCGCCCATCGCTGTTTCTGAAGCCATCAGCTTTCACTTCTCCCAGAACCGTTTATCATTCCTAAGGCTCTGCCTTTGGAATATTTAAGAGCAACCTTCCTTTCGATGGTAGGGACGTGTGTAATCCTGTCCAGCCCCTTCTCCATCGAGCTGCTGCTTTTTCTTTTAAGTGTTCCCTTTCTTTACCACTGATGAGTGGCCCTGCTATTCCTCTGGTTGCCGTGCGTAGCTGCTGGTGAGAACTGCATGGCATGCTGCTGTTCCACACCAGGTAAACAGGACTCAGTTTTTCCTTAAATATTTGAGCAGAGGAATTGTTAGCTCCTTGGGGTGTTTTGCTTAATTTCCACAGTAGGTTAGATTGCTGCTCTGTGTCTACCTGACAGCCTTTTCATGCTGATTTTTGTTCTAAGGCTACCATTCAGCCTTTGTTTTATGGCTTCTCTTGTTGCTTTTTCGGCTCAGTAAAATGCGTTCTCGTGGATATTTCTGAATCTCTTGGTTCTCAAAGTGAGAAATGGAAATCATGCAGTCGTTGCTGAATAGCTGCCTTTGCACTCGCTTCAGTCTTTGCTTTAAGCCTGGACCACGTAGAATATTTAACCCTCACGCCTTCACTTTCCAGGTACATGCTGACAACGAGCTTGTTTTCTCTCCCTCCAGCACCCAGTGTGTTTCCCTGCTATCTGTTTGTGCCGTGCCACTTACCCAGCGTTTTGTTCTCCAGTTCTGCTTGCAGCACCCCGACAATCCCTTGACCAGCTAATAGGTTTATGTTGCGGGTTTCGGAGTGATTCATTCATGTGGATTGGCAGTCTTTCTGCTCTCTAGGAATAGCACAAGTTCATTGAAGGATATGATTTCATGAGAGCCGTACGTTGGAGGCTGTGCAAACAATTGGAGCTGAGGTGTCATTCTGAAATGATGCCTATTCCGTCTTTTTCTTGGATTTTGCACTTTCAGAGCAGTCCCCCAGGTGTTCCCTCCCGCAGGAAGCGTCTCCTCCCTAAGGCCTGTCAGATTCTACATTCAACAGCTTGTTTTTTGGGGAGGGTTTTCTGCTTGCATACAGTAAACAGGAGTAGAGGAAAATCTTTGCAGCCACGTTTTCTTAAAGGGATCTGAGTGGTAAGAGGTGCTCAAGAATGTATTCTGTTTACCACCCTGGGCAAGAAAAAGGGGAATAAAACCCATCTGGCTAATATTCTCCCTTTCAAAATTAGAAGCAATGATCGAAGCTGTTTTTAACACTTGTGTTGCTGTGCTCAGCATGCGTGGTGTCCCCAGGAGCTGTGGTTCTGGCAGTCACTCTTCCAGCCAACTTGCTGCTCACCTTTGCAGTAACCTCTTCCTCTTCTGAAGTCAGTTGGTTTTTCTCCTTACAGTTTGAAGGAGGTGACCAAATGACATCCTTTCAGCCACCGTTTCTTACCAAGCTGTGCAGTACCTAGCAGAGCAGTGGCTGCATCTTACACATCTAGTTTAGACAGCTCTTTCATGCAGCTGACCATGTAGGGTTGTGTCCTCCTTATGCAGGTCTGCTGGCTGGTTGGTTTTGTTCCTCTGCATCTGCCATAGAGTTTCTATGGGGCCCCATTCTTAATATCTGTGTAGCTATGAAGCACACAGCTTCCCACTCAGTATTTGCAGTGCTAAAGAACATGCATAAACAAGTACACAGCAGATAGATAGAAAGAACTTAAGGTTGGGATTGCTGTTCCAAGCGCATTACTGCTTTCTAAAGTTTACCTGCAGTGAGATACAAGTGGGTTACCTTTTCCTAATCATAAATAAGCTGCAGATTGTCACTTCTTACAGAGCAATAAGTGGTGCAGATCTGCACAGAGGAGCAGAAGTGAATTGTTTTCTTCTGTTTGAAATAGTGCGTGGAATTTTTAGTTACAAGGGATTGATACTGGAGGGACGAGCGTTCTCCATTAACAGAACTCAGATGTGCTCCAGTTTGAATTCAATTAAAAACAAGAAATAAGCCTGTGGCATGTTTCTTTCTTTGCTTATTTACAAGTCATTAAAGGAAGATCTTCACATCCTTTCAACTTCTTTGTATTCAAGACTTCTGCCTTAGGGAAGGCTGGGTTTTGCATGCCTGTTGCTGAGCTCCACTTGGGTGTACTGGTCCTGGAGTCTGAAGGATGGCAGCAGCTGTGGGCAGGGATGCACCTCCTGGGGTTGGCCAGCTGTGGCCCAGGAGCTGGCCCTGGGCAGCCAGGTGTGATGCTGCTGGGTGCTGCTTGGTGGGTGGGAACCAGCTGCTGGGCTCGCTGACAAAACCCAATGAGGCACGTGCTGTGCAGGGCAGAAAACTTCTCTCCTGTTCCCCTCTTGTTCGTATTTCTACAAGTGATGTCAGTACTTCAGAGCTATCTCCTATGGTATGCATTAAGCAGCACAACCAGTGATGGTGATCCCATGTAGAACGTTGGCAAGCACGTGCTCAGGCTATTTGCCTTACTCAGAGGTTGGATCAGAAAGATGCCAGGCTTTCATACCCCATTGCCAGCTGTACAGTGCAGGAGAACACGGCTGATAAGTCAGAGAAGAGCCTTTAATCACGTGCTTGAAATCCATTAAACAACTTATTAAGTCTGCACTTAAAACCCGTGCTTCTTGTACATCCTTTGCTGGAGTTGGCAAGAAATGCTTTGAGAATAAATAAACCTTGCACTCATCTTCCTGGTTTGATTTGAATTGGAATAGGTCAGCTTCGGGGTAACTCTTTGCAGGTGATCTTCTGTAATCAGGGTTGCTTCCTCTTTGTCCTGTATTCGTTTTGTTCATTCTGAAGACCTGTGCCTTTGCAAGGTTTGAAGTGGCACCGTCTTCACCTTAAAGTGAAGGGGTTCAAGAGGGAAAGAAGCAGCTCTATTAGCTGAGAGCCCAGAAAACCTGACTCTGGTCCCAGTAGTGAGTCTGAAGGGTCTCAGGCCTCTCCGTCCACCACCCTGCATCTCCTGCCATTGATGCATATGTGCACGTGAGTTTCCAATAGCAAAGTGATTTGGGGCTCATTTCTCTGTATTTGATCATGTTCTGTGCTGAAGCAGCTCCTCTGACTTTGGAACAAAGCATTTTGCAGCCTACACTTTGAACCTCATGGGGGGGGTAGAGTGATCCCCTTGGTTGTGTGCAGTCAGTGCTGAGCGTGTTTGGAGCCTTTAGTAACAGGTATCACTGATGACTGTGAGCTGTTGTTTTGGGTGACCCAAAGTAGCCTCTGTTTGTAGACGGAGCAGCCTGGTGTCGTGGCTGAGACCACGTGTTTTGTTTCCTTGAATTCAGCACGATTTTGTTCGCCGGGATCGACCACCCAGAGTCCTCATAGACCTCATACAGAGGACAAAAGATGCAGTACGGGAGCTGGACAACCTGCAGTACCGGAAGATGAAGAAGATCCTTTTCCAGGAGACGCGGAACGGCCCTCTGACCGAGTCTCAAGAGGAGGAGGAGGTACTTTGGTTTCATTACCCTGTTTGCACTGTTCTCATTGATTTCAGGGCAAGCAAGGGATGTTCCTGTCTTTGAGGGGCAGAACAAGAGCATCCACAACATGGCTGTGATCCATCTGGTTGGAGTACCAACTGAATATCACTGCATCAGCAGAGCCAGGGTAGGATGATGAGCATTAGCAGCCATTGCTCAACGTTAGGTGTGCACTTATTGACAAAACAACCACTTTGGCTTTTTCAGACAGTTGCCTTTCTTCTGAAAACTTTGGGAAAGAAACTCATCTGGAGGGAGGTCCTCTGTGATGGAGGAAATAGCCCACAGGCTGTGCAAAGGAGAGCCTGGTGATGGGCCGAGCTTTTCATTCTCATAGCAAAATCAAGCCTGCTTGATTAATGTTAATTTTTTTTTCGATTACCGTAGGCTCATTACTTTACAGGAAATTTATCATGAGCTGAAAAGCAAATTGCAGAATTAGTGAGACTTATTTTTTTTTAATTCTTTAATATTAAAGAAAGAAAGATTAAAGATAAAATTCAGCTGCAGTAGAGATCTTGTAATAAACCACCCACTTCATCAGTGTGTGATAATTGACAGTAACTGTGGCTTAGAGAGGGAAACCAGTCGTTTTTCAATTGATGAGATTAGATGGAAATTAATGTCATTTGGTGCAGGCATTTGGCTAAATAAATCCATGCCTGATTCTCAACCACAGAAATCATAGGGAAATTGTTATATATTCCTTTTTTTTTGCATTGTAGCAGATCACGTGCAATGAGATGCCAAAGTCTAACATATATTTGGGGACTTGGCTTTGAGGCTTGCATATGTCAAATACTCTTTTAAAGCAAGACTAATGCTTTGGTTTAAGCAGTGGGCAAGCCTGGGTGTCAGGTAGGAGAGTATACAGGAAGAAGAGACTGATGCTTATATTGACCTTCACTTGGGGAAGGGGCAGCAGCAGATCCAAGCCCCACAGCTGAGGTGTGCTAGTACTGATTGAGATGCATCTTCCTCTGTTCTTCCTGTCCCCATTCCTAAAAAGGATAGCAAAGTGTGTCTCCAGGACTTAACACCTCTAATGAAGCTCACCTCTGCATGTGCACAGCATGCTCTGCACTGGATTTTACCACTGAGCTTGCCTACCACCAAAGGAGGTCGTGTTGCATGCACAGCAAGAACAATGATGGAAGTAAAACACAGCACTTGCTTCAGTTTCTAAACTGGTTAACAGAGGCTGAGAATGCCACAAGTTGCTTCCTCTTTCTGCCCTAGACTTTCTCAGTGCAAGGCATATTGCAGATCCCCTTTTTAACACTCCCAGTAATACTAATGCTTTCTTCAGGCCTTTTGCAAGAAAGTTGAGACTACCTGGAAAGTATTCAAGTCAGGAAGTCAGTGTTAAGGTTGCATATGCAATCTCATCTCTGCCCTTCTATACATATGTGTTTATTAGTTAGAGACAGCCCCATCTCAGATGTTATTTCTGTGGCAACTTTGTGTGAGCATCCTGGAAATGTTTTCATTTTCCTGTGTATTTTGGCTGCTGAGTGCTTTTATACAGGCTCTGAATGATCTGCTAATTGCTTAAAAATAATCACACAATCAAATACAAAATCTGTCAAACTTCTTTCTTGCAGTTTCCAACAAAATGAGCTCACTGTCAATTGATTTGAAGCATGATTCTCCCCAAGCTCACTTTGGAGGCGAGAAGCAGCAGGGTGCAGTGCAGCCATTCGTGTGGGTGAACCAGAGCTATTTCAGAGCAGGAGCTGAAGGCTCTTCAGAGCTCTCAGTCCTCACTGTGAACTCCTTGCAAGCATCTTCAGTCTCGTTAGTTTATTACAAGGGACTCTATAATTCTCTGAGTCAGTCCAGATTAAGCTCATGCTCTGGGATTACTGAGCTTGTATAAAACCTAGAGAAGAAGATGCTGCCTTCTGATGTTCCAGTGTAGAAGAAAAAACATGTCCTGTGTGAGGAATAATTATTTAAGTATGTCTAAGCAGATTACAATAGCTTTAATCACTATAATAATGCAGATTCTTCTGAGTCAGGTGTTTAAAGGTGAATGAAGATTACATAAGAGTTTATCTTGGCTGAAAACTCAGGATGGGAGGCTTTTATTAGCTGGAAAGAATAGAACTGCTGACTGTTAGGGACACGGAGGTTAAAACCACCAACCCGTGAGGCACTCTGAGATAGTTACCTAATCATAACAAGTGGATTTGTCATCTTAGGTCTCCTCTGACTCACCAGATGTGTTGTAGCATACCCAAACTCAGAACGTTGTTTTAATACAAACTTAAAAGTTTGTTCCTTCCTCAGCTGTAGGACTCCTTTCACCACCAATGCACTACCCTGGGTGTGTCCTATTCAAACCAGAGCCATGCCCAGACCTGCTGAGATGTGGAGAAAGCTGGCCTGGCCCCTGATGTGTGAGGGTTGCAAGGGAAGAGGCAAAAGCTAACTGCCCTCTGTGCGTTATTTCATAACCCATGCAGCTCTGAGAAAGAAAGCTGCCAAAATAATGAGCAAAAAGCCTTTAACTCAGCAGAGTTGCCTTTAAAACCAACCTTGGGCGCTGCAGTCACCTGTTGGGCAGGTGATCCTCTGCAGTGTTTGTAACCGATGCCCCTTGTTTTGTAGGACAGTGAGCATGGATCAAACCTGAGTAGGAAGATGGACAGTCTGGGCAGCAACCATTCCATCCCAAGCATGTCTGTGAGCACAGGCAGTCAGAGCAGCAGTGTGAGCAGCATGCAGGAGGTCCTGGATGAGAGCAGCCCTGAACTGGTCATGATGCATAGTGACGAGAGCACAATTAATTCCACTTCCTCCGTTGTTCAGAAGAAGGTATGTCCTCTAGTGCTCTCCATAGCTTCCTGCAGTCCCTGCTATCGCTCACATTGGCTCTCCTGAATAGGGCCCCATGAGCAGTGTGCTGTGGTCTTGTGCTGAGCCATCTGCTGAGAGCAGGAGCTGGTGCTGGGCTTGTCGGAGTCAAGTTCTGTGTGTGTTCTGTAACGGCTGAGCTGTATGTAGAGAAGCTGCAAATAAAGAGACTGCTAACGAAGGGTAGTGCTGCCAGTGGCTAGGCAGGGCTCCTGCAGACTTATTGCATGCCTCCTCACCCAGCCCTGCATGTGCACCCCTTCATCTCTGCTTTGTGACATCAGTCCTTGTTTCCTCGTGAATGCCTGTACTGTGTTATATGGGATGGTGATAAGCAGTCACAGCAGCTGAGCTAACCATTTACCAGTCACAGTGTGTGATTAAAATCTGCTTGCACTTGGATTTCCCTCATGAGAAGTGGAAGTGTGCAGAACAGTGGACCCTTCCCACGAGGTATGTTATGAGTCAAATTCCACTCTATGCTTTTCTGCTCTTTTCCTGCATGCTGTGATCTGTTACCTTTTTGTTTTCTTAGTGCTAGATAGCAGACTGAAGTCATCCAGCCCTATCTAACTCAGCATCTAATCTGAGATTGGCCAAAATAACCTTGGTTTGGCCATAGCAGTGTCATTTACTAGTGGGCAGTAAGGTGTAGGTTTTATGTGGTTGCTTTTTCAAAGGGTTTTCAATGCATTTATATGCTTTTTGCCAAAAGAGCTAAAGCATTACAGCAGCAATGGAAGTATGAATTCCTGCTTTGTGGCGTTATGGCAAAGCCTAGTTTTAACTAACTAACTTTTGTAGGCAAGTTTCTTCCTCCTGAAATGCAATATTTGTGTGATTGAACATGGAAGCGTCTGTAAAAGGAAGCTCTCAAGTAGTTTTGTCTCCAACAAAAGGTTGCCTTATACATTTAGATACATTGGAAGATGGGTTTGTTTCAGAGGGTTACATTTGCAGTAGCACCTTGAAGAAGATGGTGTTAGGAACAAAATGCCACTCCAGGGAACCTTCGTGGATGAAGTGTGGCATAACTGATGTTCTGTTCTGGGGGATTCTGGTTAAAGCTTTTCTTCATTTTGGGAACGTGTATTCTGATTTCACATTGCCAAGGGGCTGTATTTATGTATGTGTTAAAACAGAGATTTGAGAGGTCGATTTGCACACCAATACGCTGTAATATTACTGATGGATCGGTGTCATCACAGCTGATGAAAACAAAGTGTGAGCCCCTTCCATCGGATCTAAATTGCACGTGCTAAAGGAGCAGAGTGCTGCTTGCTTTAATATCTTTATTTCATTTTGTGCTGAAAGGAGGGAGCAGCCTCTCGCTCAGTCCTGTGGCTGCACACTGTACGTAGCACAGCACTTGCACTATGAACAAACACGATGACAGTACCAGCTGGGTGTTTTCTTACATGGTAAGAAGAACAGGATTGCTTACATACCTTTCAGGGAAGGAGCCTGAAGGAACTCACCTGTGGGTCACCTCCAGCTTATGTTTTAGGGTAATTTTGGGAGCACAGATATCAGAGCTTTGCTGATGGTCCTTATGAAGCAGTTAACAACAGGCACCTTGCGCAGGTGCAGGTGTCATCACAGCTGGCAGATGGTACCTTCTGCTGCACGTGTGCATGAAGTGCATTTGGAATGTGCGTGGCAGGACATTACCACTCTGAAGATACAGTTTTACTTGAATATATGTCTTTTTAAAATTCTTTTATTTTGAGGAATGCAATTTTAAATGAAAAACTGCTTTGTCTGTATATTATGTATGTAGTAATACCTGTGTAAAGACTGTAATTGCAACTGGGCATTTGCTGGAGCTTATACCACATACATCCCATTCTGTTTTCAAGGGAAAACTCCTTATTTGGGAAAAAAGCCCTTCAATCTGTACTCACTCTAACTAGTTCTGTAACCTGGATGCACACAGGTTGTGTTTTGTTCTACCAGGTGAGAAGCAGGGGGTGCTGAGTTCAGTTACGCTCCCAGAGCACAAACAAAATCCAGAGAACCTGGGGGTTCAAGCTTAAATTCAGCTTTTGTTTTGTGTTTGATCAGCCTTTAAGGGCTAAAAAAGAAAATACAGATGAACACAATTAGCCAGCTGTCTGCCTTATGTGGGCATAGGGTCATGTGCTGGATTGTTTTGACACGGGTCAAATCAGAATGCTTGGTAAAATTATGGTGTTCCACAAATGTGTTAATTAACGACCTCCAGATGTACCAGACTGGGTGCAAATGCCCATGATGGCTGCATTGCCTGAGCTGTTAGCATGGCTCAGAGCTCGAGGTGTCAGAGGCCTTTGGATTTCATTGCACCACAGCCCCAGCGTGTTCAGTTGAGACCACTAACTGTATGCTAGCTCTGGGTAGCCAAGATGCCACTAAGCACCAAGCAATACCCAAGCGTTTGTGATGGATCCCCCATGAAAAGAGGACACATCCTCACTCCTGCCACCAGGCAGAACCATTGGGCAGCGCTTTGTTCTCTGCCTTTCTGAGCTTCTGCTTGGAATGAAGGTCGCTCCTATTTGTCAGCAGAGTGAAACCCATAGATTGGAAGAAAAATGACTTGAGAGGAAGAAAATAATGATAGCCATCCCTAACTGACTGTGTCACTTTTTATGTAGTTGAGTTTATAGTTGTATCCTAAATTGCTGGGGTAAAAACACCTGTTAATGTCTGCTACTTGGGCTGCAAGTCCTGTGTCCTCCCTTTCTGGGATCTTAGGCCTTCCTTGGAATCCAAGGCTTTCCTCAATAGGGTCCCCTCGTCAAAGCAGTTTCTTCATAGGATCTTCATATGTCCAGCTGGGATGGGCTGTTTTGCTGGGAGCATTGCCTTTCCCCTTTCCTGGTTATGTCCCTCATGCAGGGCTCAGTCTGAGCAGTGTAAGAGTTCTGGTTTGCCAGCCTCTTGCTTAAAGACAGCTGCGTGACTGTGCACCTCCATTATGTTAGCAGTGGATATATTCTCTTGTTCCCAAAGGGAGATGGAGGCTAACTCAGTTGTTCCTTCAGCTGCTTTAGGTTGAGAACTGAAGAGTGCAAGCCCAGATGTGGCTTCAGATACAGAATGGAAGAGTGAGAGGAAAACCAGTTGAACTCCAAAGTCACTGTTGTTTTTAGGAGGTGTACAGACTGTTAGGTGCAGTGACTTACGGACATGAGGTGTGGCCTGTGAGCGCAGGCAGTGGTGACCCCGTGTGTACCTCCTGGAGCTGTGTCATGCAGGTCAGGGACACGGAGCCTGTTCTGCAAAGACTGATGCTTAAACCTCTCTGCAGATGATTGAGGTATTTTGTACCATGTATTAAAATGATGCTGCTTTGAATCTTTAGAAGTTAAGGATTTGCTGCAGCTGTATGTAGTGCTCTGCAGTTGCATGCAAGTCCTTTCTGGGGCTCCCTCTCCTGTTTGCCTAGAAGATTGGAAGTCCTCCTCTAGTGTGAAGCCTTTGTGAAGGTATCTCTTTGGCGTGCAAAACTGAGGGTGCAACACGCAGGCCAACGGTCCTGGGGTGCAAGTTTGGTTGCTTCTACTTCAGGCTGCTCTGGTGTGACCAGTTTGATGTTGGGGAGGTTATTTCTGAATCAGCTGTGAAGACAGTGGGACTCCTTTATCTGTGTTTTGCACTTATGTTGGATGCTTTGCCAGTGCAAGAGCTTCCGCACAGTTATATACTGAAAAGAATGTGAACACCAAATGCAATTCATAGATCTGTCTCCCCAGTTTTGTTGTGATTAAAATCTGAGGCAAAATTCTCATTGATTCATCAGTAGGGAAAAAATCAACACCAGTGTACCTACTGTTTTCTATTTGCTTCTGTAGCTTGCTTGTTCTGAGCAAGTGTTCTATTCATGTAGGAGGCTTCTTTACAGAGATGGCTCTATTTTCATAGAATCACTGAATCATAGAACTGTTTGAGGTGAAAGGGGCCCTTAAAGGCCATCTGGTCCTGCAATGAGTGCGGACACCCACAGCTGATCAGGTGCTCAGAGCCCCATCCAACCAACCTCGGGTGTCTGCAGGGACAGGGCACTCAAAACAATCTACATCTTGAAGCAAACACAAATGATAGGGTCAGTGTGATTGTCTGGAAGGAGCCTACTCAGAGTGTCCATGACACAACTTGAAAGCACTGCTGACAAGTTGCTGTTAGTGTAGCTCTTCAAAAGCCATGGCAGGTGAGTTAGGGAGATGTTCTGGTGTTGGGGCAGAGATTGTAAAGCCTGCTGTTCAGTGAGGAGGATGAAAAGACTTCTTGTGGTGGAGCCAGCATGGGGATCTGGAGATAAAATTGAGGTTCTCACTCTAGGGGCTGACCGTGGCCAAGCCATCTGGGTTTGAGCAGTGATTTGCTTCTTTCTTGGTTGCAGTCTTTGCATTCACCCTAGCATACTAATGTAATGGAGAAAAGGGAGACAGCTGAGCGACTGGTGTACTGCTGTAGGAGACCTTAGGAGCCTGTGTTGCTGCAGACCATGGGTGTATAACCATGGGTAAGATTTGGCCTGTTGCCACCTCAGTTTTGTAGCTCCAATAGAGCTCTTGTGTTCTTAGAATCATAGAACTAAGGTTGGAAAAGACCGCTAAGATCTCATCCAACCTTCTGCATCTCTTCAGTCCTTTGTGGTTAAGACATCTGAGTCTTGTGCAGGTCTTTAGGACAGGGTTTTTATTTAGCTTTAGTTAGCATACAAGTAACTCCAGTGTCAGTTTGCAGTTGCTGTCTCTGTTCCTCTTGCCCTGGCCTGCTTCAGAACCATGTGTGCAAGATGAAGCAATGCTCGCAGGAGCCCTGAGAGCCCTGGGTCAGCCGGTTGCATCCCTGCAGGGTTCCTGCTCGGCTCTGCTGAACTGCTGGGGCTGCAGGCTCCCAACGTGGCAGCAGGAATATCAAACCAAGAGGTGATGTTAGCAGCCAGTCAGCCTCAAATACGGTCCTGGGATTGTGTTTCAGTCCTTACCCCTTCTTGCTAGGCGAGGCTGTGGCAGAGCTGTAGGAGATGTGGCATTGGTACCCTTCCAGTGAACCCATGAGTCTCAACTGAGTGATGCTGTTGAAATATAAATGTTTAATTACTGCTTTTTTTGGTGTGACTGTAACAGTCTCAGGCTTAGCTTTCTCAACACAGCATGGAAGTCTGGGAGCACCCTCTCTGTCATTTGAACTTGCACAGATTGAAAATCTAAGATCAGCCCCATTGCCTGTAATGGACCTTCTGTAATGTTGTCTTCTCCTGCTGAGGATGTGCAACAAAAAGCCCTCTGTAAGGATAACAAATGTTAAAGAAATTGCAACTGCTTATTACCCTCTGCGTATATTCACTACTGCTATGGAAGGAATGTCCCTGTAGCTAGAGGAGCTGCTGTAGCTGTGATGCAGTGATGGTTCCTGCCATTGTTCTCCCTGCCAAGGCAAGGGAAGGGCATGTGGGGCTCAAGCGAAGCGCTGGAGAAAAGGTGGCTGTTTTAAAACACTTAAAATCAACGTGTGGTTTGGTTCTTTACATCAGTGCTGCTCTACCTGTTGGCTTTTTGCTGGAAAGCATATTGAAGCATGTCCAGAGAAGGGCAACAAGCTGTGCTGGGTGTGGAGCACAGGTCTTACAGGGAGCAACTTGGGGAGGTGGGTGGTTTATCTGGAGAAGAGGAGCTCAGGGGAAACCTCATTGCTCCCTATAACTACCTAGAAGGAGGTTGTGGTGAGGTGGGGGTCAGCCTCTGCTCCCAAGCTACAGTGATAGGGTGGGAGGTGATGGCCTCAAGTTGCGCCAGGGGAGGGACAGGGTGAATGTTAGGAACAATTTATTCTCTGAGAGTGGTGATGCATTGGCACAGGCTGCCCAGGGAGTTGGGGGTCACCGTCCCGGAGGTGTTCAAGGAAAGGACAGATATTGCACTAACTGACATGGCCTGGAGCAGTCACAGACATGGGTTGGGGTTGGACCAGATGATCTTAGTGGTCTTTCCAACCTTAACGGTTCTATGATTCTATGAAAGTGTTGAAGTTGTGCAGGTCCAATCTAGGAGTGGCAGAGCACTGGGGAAAGAAGCCTCTGGTGTGGGAGAGAAGTGCCATGGTGAAAGTGCCAGTGTGCATGGGCTGCTTGGTGATGGATGGTACGGCGGGCAGTAGAGATGTGCGGTCACCCACAGACACCTGCACAACCTATGGGTCACTGCTGCCATAGCCATGCTCCGTACAGAGGATACGTGCCTCCATGTAGGGCTGTAGAAGTGAGCAACGCCTTCCTTTGCACCCATGCCAGCTGGAAACCTGATGTCATTCAGGAGGACTCTCAAGTTGGTCATGGCCATACCAAGCCTGTGCTGGTGACCCAATGGGATCTGGTGGTGGCTGTGGGCACATCCTGCAGGCACAAGGGCTGCTGGCTGCCACCTCTCCGTGTTTGTGGTTGGGGTGTGTGCCCTCGCCTTGCTGTGCTGTACGCCCTGCCCCACGCCTCGGCGAGGAGCGTGGTTGTTTGCCAGCAAGCCAGGGGGAAGCTGCACAGGAAAGCGTTTGTGCTAAAACCTGTGAGCTGTTGCTTTAAAGGGGGGGAAAAAGGAAAAAAAAAAAAAAAAAGAAAAAAAAATTAGAAAAAAAAAAATCCTTTGTGGGCTGTGGAGAGAAAGTGCTAGAAGCGTGCGGGATCATGACTGGAAAGCAGGATCCCTGAGTGGCGGCGGGGCCGGCAGCACGGCCGGGATGCGGGCGCAGGCAGCGGCCGCGGGACACAGCCCGGAGCTGCCAGGGGAATGAATGAGGCATCCCGAGTGCTATAGAGATGGGAGTCACGTTTCTCGAGGGATCGCTGGGCTGCGGTGCTTTCGGCCAACCTTTTTGAGGAGCCCCGGTCACTCTGCATTGCCTTTTCTTTTTCTTTTTTTATATGTAATGCTGGAGGTTTAAAAAAAAAAAAAAAAACACCCAAAAAAAAAAAAAAAACCCTGCCAGGGATTGAGGAGGCATCCCGCTAGCGATCAGCTGACACGCCGAGCCGGAGCTGCAATGTGTTGCTTATTCATTTCGTACCGTGGGAGCTGCAGGGGCTAGCAGAGAGCTAAACTATGCATTTCAAACAGCCGTGCTTGTGCAGAGAGAGGGCTGAGAGAGAGGCAGCCGCCGAGGAAAGAGCACAGCTGGACTTTCTCCTTGTTTTTATCCATTTCTGCAGGATCATGTATTTATAAGGGATGAGGTGGGCCACAGGGATCGCAGGCCTGAGGTGCGGCCTACCCAGTCGGTGCAGAATCAGGCCCTCCACTACCGGAACCGAGAGCGCTTTGCCACGATCAAATCAGCGTCTTTGGTAAGCAGCCCCCTCCTCTGCTCCTCTGCATCTCCCCGTCTCTCTGGGAAGGGGTCAAGAATCCTTTTTCTTCTTATTATTCTTTTTTTTTGTTTTTCCTCTCTTTAATTTTTTTTCCTTTCTGTTGGCATAGCAACTCGGTGCTGCACCGGGTGGTATTCTGGCTGTGTGTGTGAATGGGGAAATGTCGAATGCATGGAATGCCTGTGCTTTCACGCTGCATATATTTCCAGCAGATGTGGAATCAGCCACGTTTGTGGGTGAAGCTCACATCATCTCAGGTTATTTTTCCCTTTTTCCCACCCGTCTCCTTTGTTAGAGCCGTTCATGTTAACGAATGTGCTTATTTGCATGTGCACAAACCGCGGCTGGGTGTGCTTGCGTGGGATACGTTTGGATGCCGTGGAAATGCAGATGGGGTTGGGAACAATAAGATTGCCGTTCGCAGGGCGAGCTGCTGATTTTTTTTGTCTCATTCATTCATTCATTTATCTCAGGCAGCAGCACGGTGACTGCATCCCGCGGGCAGCATCGCCGGGCTGCAGCAGCTTACAAAGAGCAGGGGGATGGGGCGAACCCAGATTTGTACTATTGCAAATGGGATTTCTGTGGACGCCTTTGTAGTAGCGAGAGGGGTGTGTGCTGCTGGAGTTACAGCCGCGCCTCCCGCCCGGCCCCGTACGGCTGCGGGCACCGGAGGGTGCGCGGGTGGGAGAGGGGCAGGGACAGGGCTGCGAGGCACTGGGACACGGAGTGGGACGTGTTCCAGCCCCACGGCGTTGGAGGTCACATGGATGGAGCGCTGGGAAGTGCCGCCGCTCGGCCTGGCACTTGCTCGGTGTTATGACATCATCCCGGACCAACCCCGAAATTACAACGGCGAGCCCTCCCCTTCTGCCTTCGCCCTGGCTGAATGGTTTTCTCTTCCTTCAGCACCACCATTTCTTGTTCCCCCCTGCACGGCTCTCCATCTCTACGTGAGCGGGAGGCAGCGGTGTGTGCAGCCACAGCTGGAGGCTCTCGACCGAGAGAAACAGCAGCGGCCACGTTTTCTCCCTGTACGGTGGTTGCTGCTGTTGTCACAACCCACAGTGACGCCGTGGCTGTCAGACCCGCCACCAGATGCTTTGCGGGCTGAGATTTGGGGCAGGGCATCCGAGTTCCATCTTCTGCAGGGGCATTCCTGTGACAGCACCCGAGTGCTCCCTGGGGCTGAGCGCCTGCTCCCCCCGCTGCTCTCCTCCTCCCACCGAAGGAGTGACCTAGAAATGTGAGTGATGGAGGTTCACGCTGCACACCTGCCACATGTGGCGGCTCTGCTCTCCTGCAGACCTTGCAGGCCTTGCACATTTTTATTTCATGTGTGCACACAGCACGGTGCCGACACCACTGCATGTAGGAGACAGTTATATTGGCTGGAGGGAAGAAATGATCAGTGTCTCGAGCGTCATCATCCAAACAGATATCTGGTTTGATGGGTGTGTGCGTTGAACACGTGTGTGATCTCTTACTCCACATGCGTTCAGCAGAGTCCATAACTCCTCTCCTCTTCAAACGTGTCATCCCTGGACTGCCCGGGTGGCTCCCATGGCGAGGTGCTGCTGGGAGCTGGTGGCAGATGTTGGCACAAGAATACAGGCTGTGGGGTCCTCCCAGTCCTCAGAGCTCTGGGGAAGGCAGCAGCTCCCCAAGGTCGCTCCTCGTTCCCCATGGCAGCCTTTTGTGGGGCTGCAGCTGTGTCTGCCTCACCTGGTCACTTGGCTGCCCTAAATCTCTCTGCTTCACTTACCAAATGACTATAAGGATGAAATTAATAGCGGGTAAGAAAGGCGCTGGGCTTTTGGGGGAGCTTTTCTTCCTCTAGTTTTCTGTGGAATGCACTCAGTGTGGCTCGCAGCGCTGCACTGAAGTGAACTCCGTGCACAGCATCCTTTGGGACGCGGGGCAGTCCCGCTGTCAGCTCGCTGCTACCAGCAGGCTGATGGAGCAGCAAGTGGCACTGCGTGTCATGTGAAGCCTTGTTGTCCCCATCACATGCGTACCTGTCCCTTTCCCAGCACTGAGAGAGCTTCCCCAAACCATCACTGGGTATTAAGGGTTTGTTACCATGTCCTTAGGTTGCATGGTGAAGGAGTAATTTCATCATGCTTACAGCAGAAATATCTCACTTAATTTCAATGAATCTAGAGCTGGGCTTTCCCTTTTCGCCTCTGTGTGCTCCAAAATGGAAACCTAGAAGAAATTCCAAGTTGAAACCAATTGCCAGAACATGAAGAGTGCCAGTGCAGGTGCTGGGTTTTAAGGTGCTGCTGTGGCTGCTAATACAGCACGTTGTTCTCTTTATCTCTGTGTGTTACCTCTGGATGGAGAGGGCCAGTGGATGGCCCAGCGCTGGTACTGCTTTGGCCAAGGAAAAACTATCACACCTGCCCCTTGCCTCCTTGTTCAGTATCTGTGGGGAAGATTTTATATTAAAAATCAAGGGAGCCAGCATGCTTTGGTAGTTCCCTCACTGCTGCTGACCATCAGTTGGCTCCTCAGCAGCTTAGCACTGCTTTTTGGGCACTGAGAGGCACGTAGCCTCCACTGCAGAGAATCAGGAGCATCAGAAAATGGGAGTTGTGAGCCCAAACTCACTGTAGTGGGGTGATATTTGGGTGTAAAAGGATTGCTGACCAGCACCTCGAACAGGAGAGGAGGGCAGCACTGCAGAGAGAAGGAAAGCAGTGAGCCCAGGGCTGCTGGGCTGTGCCTGCAGCCAGACCCAGGCTGCCATAGCACCCATAGGTCAGGCTGTGAATGTACCTTTTATACCTTTCCAGACCATCACTGATGCTGTGATATTGCTTATATTTAACATAAGCATATAAAAATTACTTAAAATTTAAAAGAATAAATAAATGAAAAGGACAAATGGGGTTAAGAAAGCTGAAGGAGTGCTCTTGCCTTCTGAAACAAACTCTTGCCTTTGTGCTTACCTAATTCAGGCAGCAGTTTTAATGGTCACTCTGGACCACCTTCCTCTTTGGTCACTGCAAATGCCGACCTCAGCCTTGAAGCTGGGCTGTGTTGAGAACGAAGGCTGGATGTTCTGCATGCTGATCAGAGCTCACATCAACATTTTCCAGTGAAAGGTGTATTTTTAAATATGTGCAGCGAGGCGCTGATTTGCATTTCTGGGTCATGCTTGACCCTTTAACTCTCTATCACTTCTTGCGTTTCCTCGATAGCTGCTGTTGCAGTTTTCAAGGGAATCAAATGAAATGATGTAACAGTGGGGACTCTGTCGAAGGCCTTGGCGTTCTCTTCGAAATGGAAATGCCAGCAGAAGTGTTCCGTGATCTCATCCTCAGTCTGCAAAGCCAAATGCTGGGTATGCAGGAGCAGCCTCTGGACGTGGCCATCCAGGTGCACCGACTCCTGGTGCATTTACCCAGCGGCTGTTCCCTTGCACCACCTTCTGCTGAAGCAGTGATGTTTTACTCCAGGTGGTTGGGTTTCTCATCAGCTCATCTGGCTGCTGTCCATGTAGATCTTTGCCCTACAATGCTGAACTTGTTTCTTCTCATCTCAAAGTCCTCACTGGGAGGAGGGCTGCTGGTGGTTAGCGTTTTGCTCAGTCCTCTGCCTCCATCCAGCAAAGAAGACACGGTGTTTCGAGAGGTGAAAATACCTCTTTTTAGAAGAAAACTTGGTGTCTTGTCTGAGCAATGTGATGAGACGAAGGAGGGCCTCTGAAGAAGTGCCATTTTGGAGGAGTTGTGAGCCCAACTTCCTTACGTAAAGCAGAAAATCTTGGAGAGTGAATAAGAGTAACTTTGGATTTTATGTGATGAGTGAACTGCGTGTGAGAGTAGGTTGGAGAAGGCATCTGTCTGTCTCAGTTCTGTGTGTGCCAAGGATGCAGAGAGATAAGAAACTGAGAAAATGTCATCCCTTAATGGAAGCTGCTCTGTTTTATGCAGAGCTTTGGTTCTGCCGATGACCGGACTGATTGTGCCATGCTTTGAGTGGGGCTTCAGGAAACCACAGTTTTCTGCTTTAAAGGATGCTGACATTTTCTGGCTACGTAGAGAGCAAACTTTGTGATAAGCATTTCCTGTGTCATCTTTTTTTCCCATCGTAACCTATGGAGCTTCGTTTATGAAATGCTTTATAGCTGATTTTCAGCTCCGTGTTTCTTAGGCTCTTGCTGTCTGCTTTGGCACTGAGCGTTCCCATGGCTGCAGGCAGTGCCCATCCAGGCACATCCTTGGCTGCTGCCTGGGGGTCACCACATGTGCCAGCCCCCAGCCAAGCCTGCTTACTAGAAGTCTTGCCTTGCTTAACATAGCAAATAGCATACACGTGAAATGCTGGATTCTTGTCTCTTGGCTACATCTGTCTCTTATCATTAACAGGCCTGACTTCTTAGAGAAACTCTACATCAGTTGCATGTGTTTAATCCAGCCAGTTTGCAAATAACATCTCCAAATTCCTTGTGATAGCAGGGTACGATTTGTGCACCAGCACTTCTTGTGGTTGATGTTTGGCTTTGCCGGCGTGGTGCTGGAGTGTGATGTGGCACAGGGCTCGTTCTGTGTTTTCTGCGCACAGATGTTTGCTTTCTCTCTGGAGTTGCCTTTATCATAGAATCATAGAATGGCTTGGGTTGGAAGGGACCTCAAGGATCATCAAGCTCCAACCCCCTTTAGGAAGGGTGCGGGGGGAATAGGCCTTCCATTTCCTTAGCTTAGTCCTCTCATGACTTGTTTCTGCTCTGGGACTGGCCATAATTGTCTTGGACGGTGACTCTGCTGTAGATCCATTTGAGGGTAAAGGCCGTGCAAGGCTCTTCCTGACCTCTTCACGCTCCTCCCAGGTGTTGCTGACACATTGGTGGTGCTGCTGAACTCACTGGTTGATGTTGGAGCTTCGCGACTGCTGCGCTTACGGTCCTGCAGGGCTGCTTGGTTGGCTCTCAGGAAAGCAGCTGCTCTCCTTCTGTTGGCTTCAGCCTTCTCAGGTCTGCGTGTGCATCCCATCCCAGGTCTGAACCAGAAAATGACCTTCAAATGACAGCGGTGCTGTGGTAGATGCCAGTTCTTCCTCTTGGCTGCCTATGGAGATCTTCATTGGGAAGGCTGTGCACCTGCAGGCTGCAGGAAGGGCTGTTGGTTCATAAGGCTCCAATAATCCCCTTCAAAGGGCTGAGCTCTGCTGCTTTGGGTTGGGCGTGGAAGGAGACGTCCCCTCTTACAGGCTGCAGCTCTACCTGTGTGCTGAGGGCTCCGGCTTTTGGCTCCCAGGGCTGTCCTATAAAAGCTGAGCAGATCATTACACGTGAAGTTCCCAAGTCTGTATTCTCAATTAAAAAAATCAATCTTGGACACTTTTCATCTTTTAAAATGGAAGCATTACCATCCTTGTTTTCTTCTGAGAAATTTTGGCTCAACTTCCAGGGTTTTTTTCCTGCCTTTCACAGGGATGCACTTAGGCATGGAAATGAATGTGGAACTTGTGAGTTTGTTTCAGCTGAGCGGGGTTTGAAATCTGCTTAGACCATCTGATCGATCTTGTCAAGAGCACACAGTTCCAGAACAGCGTTCCCTTGTTAGAAAACTTTCAATTCTGGTAGGGAATGAGCTCAGTCTGCTATCTGCTTGAATTTTAAGGAGAAGTTTTGAAGGAGGTGGCTCATAGCAGGAAATGGGTGTTGAGGGACTGTGCTGGAGCAGCGGTGACTTGGGGAGCATCCAAGGATGGGGGCGAGTTCCTTAAAGCGGTGCCATCTTGTAAGTCCATGTAACCTTTGGGATTTGGGGCCTGTCTCCAGGGAAGGCTGTGCAGCAGGCACCTTTGTTTGCAGACCTCCTCCGGTATTTCCCATAGTGATCTGCAACCTGTTTTCTTTGTTCGGAACGTGATGTTTTCTGCTGTGGCAGTGGAAATGCACGTAAAGTGCTAGGGAAGATAGGGGAAGAATGAGGAGGGAGAAACCTTTTGATCTGTAGTATTAGATGCCAGCACCCTCTGAAACCCGGAGCAGCACTCCCTGCACGTTGACCTCAAAGAGTGCAGCAAAGCGTGGTGTTCTTCGCAGGTAAGCAGTTAATAAGGAGGCAGTGAAGAGGGCCATGCAGCATTTCTTTCCCTTTTCCTGACCTCAGGTTACAAGGCAGATCCATGAGCATGAGCAGGAGAACGAGTTGCGGGAACAGATGTCAGGATATAAGCGGATGCGGCGCCAGCACCAGAAGCAGCTGATCGCCCTGGAAAACAAGTTGAAGGCCGAGATGGACGAGCACCGCCTCAAGCTGCAGAAGGAGGTGGAGACACATGCCAACAACTCGTCCATTGAGCTGGAGAAGCTGGCCAAGAAGCAAGTGGCTGTGATGGAGAAGGAGGTGAGTACCGATGTGGGCTCCCCAATGGTATGAGGTGGTTGAGAGGTGTGTAGGTGTGTACCAGCCCTGAAGGGAAAGGTGGTGGACGTAGTGCTTGAAGCCCATGCTTGTGAGCACATGGAAGTAGTGCTTGAAGCCCATGTTCTTGAGCACGTGGTATGGTTACTGTCTGGAGCTGCCTTGGCCAGTTATTGGAGCAGCCTCGCAGCCACACGTTGAGTGTTGGTGGACAGCATTGGCACCAAGCAGTGGTGCAGCCACTGACTGCTGGCTGAGGGACCGGCACTCGTGGGCACCTGGCAGGGGGTTCTGCTCGTGGCTGCTACAGAGCTGTAACCTGGCAGCCTGCTGTCAGTCAGTCTGTATGAAGTCAACCCGTTATTCCGTATAATTAGTGGGCTTTTACCCTCTGAGGTGTCTCTGGTGGAGAGAGAAGAAAAGAAAGCTCTTAAATGTGTGTGGGCATTCTGTTTTCTTATTTATGTGCAAGCAGATTTCATTTGGCTTTGTCTTATGTATGATGGGAGAATGACAGACCAAAAATGCATGAGAAAAAACTGATACGTGCTGCATTCTGGATTCGGTGCTTGCACCTTCACCCTTCTTTTTCTTCTCTTTCTCTGTGCCTTGCAGGCAAAGACAGCTGCAGCAGATGAAAAGAAATTCCAGCAACAGATTTTGGCTCAGCAAAAGAAAGACCTGGCGACCTTTTTAGAAAGTCAGAAGAAACAATACAAGCTTTGCAAGGAAAAGATTAAAGAGGCAAGCTGCTGTCATTTTCAGGGCTGAAGGGGTGTGGAATGAAGATGAACTAGACTTTCCTTTTGATTAACCCGGGCCAGCCCAGGGGTTTAGGATGCCATCATATGTGGAAGCAAATTTAGATTCCTAGCAAGTAAACTGTCAGGAACTGGGGTCGTCTGGCAGCATTTCTAGAATAATCTTGAGGCATGCTGGAGGAGCCTGCATGATGTGTCATGGAGTGGGATCTTTGAAGCTGAGGATGATGAGGGGAAACAGCAATTCACAGAGCATTCTTCTTCCTTCTTTTCCTCGTCTGTTTTCCCCGCAGACAGTAAGCTATCAGAGCAGTGATATGGATGTCACTTGAATAAAAGCCCTGGGATTGCTTACATGAACTGGAAAAGAAGACATCAGTAACTTAAGTGTGTTTAGCCAGTGTCTGTCGCAAACTGTGCCCCAGCAGACAGCAAAATCATTTGTAGTTAAGAAAGTAGGGGGGACAAAAGAGATAGCAAAGGGCCCTGCTGGGTGCCTGGTTCAACAGATTTGAGCTTCAGTCCCATTGAAATGAGGGAAACTTAAGCCTAGGCTGGGTTCCTTTTTAAAGCAGGTACAGGGAGCCAAGGATTTCGATCCATTCTCTTTCCTGGACAGACAGACCTCCCCCGCAGTGGTGTTTTCTGTATTCTCATTGCTGCACTGTTCAGACCTTGAAGTGTTTGTTCTTACTGGGCACTTTTCCCTGCTCCTCGTGGGGGTAGCAGTGCAGCTCTAGAGGTGGCAGGGATGGCACGGCTGGGTGACAGACTGGGTTCTGCATTTGGTGCCCTTTCACGAGCTGAATGGTGGAGGAGCGCCCAGTGCCTGATGGCTCTCCAGGTTCTGTGTCACAGTGATGCTAAGAGGAGTCTCGTTTTTGACTCTGCGTGCAGGAAATGAACGAGGACCACAGCACACCGAAGAAAGAGAAGCAGGAAAGAATATCCAAACACAAAGAGAATCTGCAGCACACACAGGCTGAAGAGGAGGCCCATCTTCTCAGCCAGCAGAGACTCTACTACGACAAAAACTGCCGTTTCTTCAAGAGAAAAACGATGATCAAGAGGCACGAGTTGGAGCAGCAGAACATTCGGGAAGTATGGCACCCTTCAGTTGCTTTCCTGCATAGTTCTTTAAATTGCACCTTTGTGTCTGTGGAACGGTTTGGTGACTGTGTGGTATTAGATCTCCGTGTTTTCAGTTGCCAAACAGAACTGAGAAAAGTGTAGGAAATGTGTTTTGGGAACCTGTTTTCCATACAGAAGTGTAGTTGGCACACGGCTGCTTCTATTTATTAATGGAAGAGGGTGGCATAAGTGGCTTGCAGAAGGAAACATGTGAGCCACCCACTCTGGGCCTGAGGGACTGATCTGAGCTCCTGGCCCCTAGGCTTTGTGGGGGAGGGCTTCATTCACAGCACTGAGCATCACAGCCACCTGTAGGACAGGAGGGCTGGAAGGACATCACGTGAGCAGCTCTGCTTGTTGGCTGAAGTAAACACATGGTTAAAACGTGTAATAGAACAGTGATAACTTCAGCCTTTCGGGCTGCTGATAGTTAAATTCCACTTTGGAAAAAGAATTGTTGCTTTTAGATTTGTTTTATGTATCTATTTTTCAGTACAGTGTGTGAATTCTTCACAGTGTTACTTCTAGGTAAGGACTGTGAGATGGGAAGGTGTTTCAGCGAGGGCTGAGGGTGAACAGGTCAGCCTGTTCTGATAACCACACGTTCATTGTGCTGCCATCAGATTCCCCACACACTTAACTGATGAGCTCAAATTCACTGGATCAGGAGCTTGTATTTAAACAACGCCTTTTAAACGTTGGTTGTTTTTTACCTTGATGTTTCAAGTAACCAAGGGGTTGTTTCTGTGCGAGTGGAGAAGTGTGAGGACTGGAGTGCTTTCATTTGTTCACACTGAGCTTGAAGCCAGGTGTGAGATGGGCACACGAGCAGCTGGCTGGCCTGCCTTGAGGCCAGGGCACACAGCTGAACACACAGACTGCCATGTGCTACAAATGGAACACACTTCAGCACGTCCTCATCTTTATTTTGGCTGTCAGGGTGCAAGTTCTGCTTAAACGTGAACGTGTGCAATGTCTTCACAGCTACAGCCAGCAGGTTTGGAGTGGGCATTTGCAGGTGCTGATGTTGAGAAGTGCAATGGGATTATAACATGCAAGCAACAGCTCAGAATAATTAATTATTTCTGCTTCTGCTGCAGAAGTTGGTTAGACCGAGCCAGCACTGAGCCCTCCATGTGCTGGGCACTGCGTGCATACGTAGTGCCAGGCAGCCCCTGCTGTGCCTTAGTCTAGCATGAAGTGTAGTGATGAGTTGGTAAGCTGAGAGTGGAGCAGAGATGTACCAGCAGACCATCTGCCAAGGTCAGCAGAGCACCAGTAAGGGTACAGCTGGAATCACTGCTCACCTGAGCTGGGTTCAGCCTGGGGCTCTGCAGATTGTTGGCAGTACCCTGAGACAGAGATACTGACAGCACTCAGCACCAGTGATCTTCCTCTGGGTTGGTTTACAGTGTGTGAAGGTTTTCTTAGGCTTGCAGGGCGCTGTGTGCAGAACAGTGGTGTGCATTGCAAAGTAGCATGAGGCCTGGAATATATCATCATGTTACCAATGCACGTGGGGCCAAGAATCACCTATGTATGGTGGTAGATGAGGTGGTTTTTCTTACGTGATGTGTTTTGGAGCTGATTACTTCTTTGGCCATTAGTAATTAATGTATATGAAGCCTTGTCTCCCATCGTCTGACAGGGGTTCAGGGAAATGTGAAACAGACAGAAAGGTCTCCAGCTGTGGGCATGGCTGTCGGTCCCCCCCAGCTCTGAGTACCCCAGGATGAGTTAGAAACGACTGGGACTTGCAGCAGCTGCAGGGGACTGTCGTGTGGCCCCAGTGCCACCTACTGGTCAGTCACTGGGGGACCTGGGAGCTGCCTTGGTGTGGATTACAGGGCCACGCCAGGTGGCCTCATCAGTAGTGTTCCCATGGTGCTGTGCTGGCTTTGTGCACTTGGAAGGGCTCGATGCCATCTGGGGGAGTGACGGGGGCACCCGGCCTTGCAAATTCACCTCTTTTTGGTGTTCTGCTGTGCTCTCGTGCAGGAGTTGAACAAGAAGCGGACCCAGAAAGAAATGGAGCACGCCATGCTGATCCGGCACGACGAGTCGACGCGTGAGCTGGAATACAGGCAGCTGCACACGCTGCAGAAGCTGCGAATGGACCTGATCCGGCTGCAGCACCAGACTGAGCTTGAGAATCAGCTGGAATACAACAAGCGACGAGAGCGGGAGCTGCACAGGAAGCATTTCATGGAGCTCCGGCAGCAACCAAAGAACCTGAAGGTGCTGGAAGCTTTCCTTCCCTCCCAACCTGTGTCCTGCCGTGCTTTCTGGGCAGGCAGGTTGTGTGTCTGAGGCTTCTCACGCAGCATCCGTGCCGCAGAACCGGCATTCTCCACCAGCACTCTGTGCTCTCCCTTGCATCCCTTCCCTTTGCTGCACTGGTATGAGGAAGTTGCAAGCCATTGTAGCAGAGAGCTCACCGAGGATTTCTGTTAAGTGCTGTGTTAATTGAGACTGCCCATAAAAATAGGCTGCTCCTTAAGGAGGTATGACAGGATTTGTCCATGCCGTCCTCAGGCCCTCCCTCATGTTAGCCTACAGACCTCGGTATGGAAAGGGGTTGGCTGATGCTTCCTTGCTTTAAAAATCAAGACGGGGAGTGAACACGGGTGTGCTGAGCCCTGCGCTCTGTCCGGGTTCAGAGCTGCCCTGGGAGATGGCTCTCTTCCTCAGAATGTCTGAAAAAGCGTAGTGCTTTTGTTCTTTTCATCACACTCTCACAGGTTCTCAGGTCGGCTGTCTCTGTGTAGTGTCTGCTTGCGATAAGAGAGGCAGCTCATGCAGGCTAGAGAAATAGGAGGCCTCAAAGGCAAGGCCACTGCGCTGTGTGGGAGGCAGGGGGCAAGGTGACGGCTGCAGGGGGCAGCAGCAGAAGGCAGCGATGTCCTGGCTAAGGAGGTTTGGTTTATCCTGTTCCTGGCCCAGGCCTGTGGTCAGTGGCACCTCAGCACACACTGGAGCTGCTCTTGGGCTGGTGCTGCTCGTTAGGTCGCTGCGTGCACAGGGCAGGAGAAACGCAGAGCGCAGGGGAGCTGTGGTTGTGCCTCAGGGCCGTGTCCGTTTGGGCACGCTGTGACCTCTGCATTCCCAAAGCGATCTGTGCTCTTCACATCGTTCCTTCCTTGGCAGGCTATGGAAATGCAGATCAAAAAGCAGTTCCAGGACACGTGCAAAGTGCAAACTAAGCAGTACAAAGCACTGAAGAATCACCAGCTGGAAGTAACTCCAAAGAGTGAGCACAAGACAATTCTGAAGAGTCTGAAGGACGAGCAGACGAGGAAGCTCGCCATCCTGGCGGAGCAGTATGAGCAGAGCATCAACGAGATGATGGCCTCGCAAGCGGTAGGTGCAGCATCCCTGCCCTCCTGCCTGTGGGCCTGCAGGGCTGCGGGTGCAGTCGGGCCGCCAGTCCGTGCAGCACGACGTGTTCTGTCTCACAGCTGCGACTGGACGAGGCCCAAGAAGCAGAATGCCAAGCCCTGAGACTGCAGCTCCAGCAGGAGATGGAGCTCCTCAACGCGTACCAGAGCAAAATTAAGATGCAGACAGAAGCACAGCACGAAAGAGAACTCCAGAAGCTGGAGCAGAGGGTGTCACTGCGCAGGGCACATCTGGAACAAAAGGTGGGTTTGGGGCGGGCTGCTGGCAGCGAGCAGCCGCTGCCTGTGTGCGTGTGGCCACAGTCGGTGCCCGGTGGGGACCCGCAGGGGGCTGCGTGTGCTCTGAGGGCGCTGCTGAGGGCTGTGCTGCCTGTGCTTCTTGCAGATTGAAGAGGAGCTCGCCGCCCTCCAGAAGGAACGCAGCGAGAGGATCAAGTTTCTGTTGGAAAGGCAGGAGCGAGAGATTGAAACGTTTGACATGGAGAGTTTACGAATGGGCTTTGGGAATTTGGTCACATTAGATTACCCCAAGGAGGACTATAGATGAGACGAAATTTCTTTGCCATTTAACAAAAAAAAAAGCAAACAAAAAAGCAAACAAAATAGTTACAAAACTTGCAAAACCAACATTCCCCATGTTAACGGGCGTGCTCTCTCTCTTTCTGTCTCTCTTACTGACATCGTGTCGGACTAGTGCCTGTATATTCTTACTCCATCAGGGGTCCCCTTTCCCCCTGTGTCAAGTCCCGGTGCAGGACGGCTCCTGGCAGTCTTTTCCATAGTATGTCACAGTATTGATGTCTCTGTGCGATGATTAAAAATGTTTCAGTGAAAAACTTTTGGAGACGATTTTAATGGAGGGAAAAAAAAAAAAGAGGAAAAAAAACCCCAAACCAAACCCCAAACCCAATGGATGTTTGTTGCTTTGGAGCAATCAATCACTCATTTCTCCACCGATCTCTGAAAGTACAAGCAAAAAAAAAAGAAGTGATAGATACAAACCCAGGGGGAGAGAGACGAAATCCGCAGCCTTACCTTAACTAGCTGCTGCATAGGTTTATTTTATTTTTATTTTTTTGGTATTTATTCATCAGGAATAATGAAAAATAATAATTAATAATAA
>JACDJE010000164.1:395853-425439 GCA_016647715.1 Pavo muticus | reverse complement strand
GATGGGGCATCCACAGCCTCCTTGGGCAACCTGTTCCAGTGCATCACCACCCTCTGGGTGAAAAACTTCCTCCTAATATCCAACCTAAACCTCCCCTGTCTCAGTTTAAAACCATTCCCCCTTGTCCTATCTCTATCCACCCTCGTAAACAGCCGTTCCCCCTCCTGTTTAGACGCTCCCTTCAAGCACTGGAAGGCCGCAATGAGGTCTCCCCGCAGCCTTCTCTTCTCCAAGCTGAACAATCCCAGTTCCCTCCACCTTTCCTCATAGAGAGCTGCTCCAGCCTTCTGATCATCTCTGTGGCCCTCCTCTGGACCTGCTCCAAGAGCTCCACATCTTTCCTGTATCTTGGTGTGTTTAGTTGGGGTGTTCCCCTGAAACACCTCCTTTCTGGGAGGCCCTGTGCCCACGAGCTGTCCCAGCAGTGTCAGTGCTGTCTCTGCTCTGCCTGTGCCACCACACCACCAGCTGGCACCGTGGAGGTCTGGCTGTGCTGCCTTACAGGTATGGAGTTTCAATGGTGGGTTGGGAAGGCCACCCTGGGGGCCGAGAATGAAGTAAGGTGATTTCCACAGGGCATTGCTACAAGGCGTTGAGGTTTGTAACGCATGTATGTTTTTGACACCCCTTAAAAACAGTTCCTTTGAGACAATGAAACAGTTAAAAGGAGGAAGGCTTCCAGTTCTGAGAAGTTACATTGTCTTCGTTTTTTTAAACCAAGCCTATGAGTTGAGTCCTGGCTTGTTTCCCGCCCCAAGTGCTTAGGAAACACCACCAGGCCTCGCTGCTGGAAGAGGAGCAACACGAGTGCAACCCTGCAACAGGGCTGGGATGCATCTTCAGGTCTGTAACACCAGTGGCAGTGCATCTCACAGGAGCTGAGCAAATGCTGCCCCATTCGCTGCAAGGAATGCGAGTGTTAGCAATAGGTAACAGGCTCTAGGGGCTACACCACCCCCAGATGAGTGAGGCAGTGGCTTCTGGGACGTGCCTGCCTTGCACTTCATTCCTCAAGCCCAGGAAGCTCAAAGGCAATTGCCAGGATGGTGGAGCTCCCAGCACAAGGCTCCAGCCTCTCCCTCCACACCAGGAGCAGAACCCTGCTACATCACGCTGCTCCTGTAAGCGTTCCCCTCTTCCCCCCTCCCCCCCCCAAGAAGACAACCACACTGTCCGTCCACCTTGCAAAGTGTTTAATTGCACCGTGAGCAAACACCAGGTCACAACAGAGCAAAGCAAAGCCTCTCAGCTTTGAGTGGCAACAGAGATCAGAAAGTAGTGCTATAAACCAGAGTCCCTACCTCGTTCTATTATTAGTGGTTCACATTAGTGGAGGCACCGGCCAAATACTTGCAGGAGAGGAAAAATGCAGTTTCCCTTATAGACTGCTGCCTTCTCCCCTCCTGGAAAGAGAAGGCTCTGCAGCCAGAAGTGGTTCTGTACCCACACTGCTGCTGCATAACACCATTTTAACACAGTAGAGACACTCCGAAGTGGCACTGAGTCACAAAGGCTTAGACTTCCCTTGAGCAGGTCGGCCTTGGGGGCAGCTCTCGCAGCGCCAGATCTTCAGAAGCTTATTTAGCTACCCATGGCCTGTACCTGCAGCAGTCAGCTGAAGCACAACGCACAGCCGGACCGCTCTGACACCAAAGCAGATTCACTTCACAGGGACTGAAGGGGTTATGGTTCAAGTAAAAGCTCAAGTTGTCAGTGCAGGAGCAGCTGGGTTCTCAGCTCACCAGGCAAACAAAACTACAGAGAAATGCTTAGACAGGACCGGCCTCCAGGGGAACGGAGAATGCAGCACAGTGCTTGCTCAGGTCCCTTCTCCCTACTTCCCAGACAGCTGCTCATAGAGTTTCGGCACATAGTCATCCCACTCCGCCTGGTAGCAAGTGCCAGCCACCGGCACCCCCAGCTCATACTTGCTGCGGAAAGCTGCTACCTTGAACTTCCCTCGCTTGTCGCCGGAGCGATTGGACAGGATGGGCTCATTGCAGCTCAGCTGCTTCGGCTGCTCGTACACCAGCCACACGTAGCGGTGCAGCCCTGCAGGGATGAGACAGCATTACAAGTGCACCTTGCTTGGAGCTCCAGGGCTGGAGGGTTGAAGGCTCAGGAAAGAAGCCTGTGCCCACCCGAGGGGTGCCGGCAGCCGATACCATCGTTCCCCGGGATAAGTATGACTGAGCTTAAGGGAGACATCTTGAGATGCCTGAATGGCTCACGTCACACTTGTGCTCCTTCTGGCTACTGAATGCAGGCACAGCCCCTCAATAGATACAGTGTTGCTGCTAACTCCTGACCAAGCTTAGATTTAGGTGCAGGCGGATCCATGGGCCATTTCTGCAGCACTGTGCCCACATTGCCCACATTCACCCACCCACACCACCACCAGGCCCGAGGCACTGGGACTGCTGCAGGCAGGCACCCACCTGTTCCTTTAGGGGGCCCCGAGCCCACGTAGTCTGACAGCACGGTCCCGCTCCCCACATCGTTACCTTTCATGTTGGTCACCAGGAAGTGATGCCATTCTCTGAAAAGAAGGTTAAAAAACTAAAAATAGCTACTTGAAGCTACAGGAACCCTCCAGCGCCCTGGCAGAAGCAGCTGCTCTGCCTCACACTGTCCAGCTCTTAAGGCTGCTTATGCCAGGGCGTTGGAGGCTCCTGTAGCATCAAGTAGCACAGATCTGCTGCTAAAGGGCACAGCACGTTCCCCATCTCCTGCCAAGCCGCTCAGTCCAAAAGCAATACTCCATTTTCCGCAGATTAGATAGGAAATTACCAAACTCCATTACCTGAACTTTGGATCCTTCCTACTGGGCGCATCGGGGTCGGTGAGCACCAGGGTGTAGAGCTTGTGGGGGTCACAGCCATCCCACTCGATGCTGGTCGGCCGGTGCTGCACCTGGAGGGCCGGCAGCGTCACCACACGGCTCGTCCCGTCCCGTCCCGCCCCGCCCCGCACTCAGCAGAGCCCCGAAGTCGCTGCTGCCGGGGAAGGAGCGCGGGCCCGACCGCCCCCCGCCATCTTGAGCGGCCGCAGCCCGCCCTGCTCACCTGCGTGGGCGTGAGCACCTTGCCCAGCTCGTCTATCTCCACGGAGCCATACTTGACGCGCAGCGGGTGCGCGGGTTTCTGCTCCACCTCGCTCAGGCTCAGCGGTCCGTCCCACAGCCCCAGATCCACCGGCATGGCCGCTCCGCGCACCGCACCCGGGCTGTATGACAGCCTCGCCGCGCAATCACCGCAGCCCTTAGGCCCGCCCCCTCGCTCCGCTCCTATTGGCTGCGGCGGCGCCGCGCTCCGCTCCCATTGGCTGCCGGCCCCGCCTCCTTCCCCCGCTCCCTTCGTTAGGGCGCCCCCAGGTGGCGGCGGTGCGTTGCGCTCTTTCGGGGGGCGCGGCCCTGAGGGCATCGCCCGGGGAGCGGTCCTCGCTCTGCTCCGCTGTGCTTAGGGGCAATAAACTTTGGGGGCACGCCAGGTAAGCGTGGCACACGGCTGTTAATCCCTGACGATACAAAGTGTCCCAAGCTGAGCTGTAAACGTGGGCTGTGGCTGCGAGCGGGCACTGCGCCGATTGCCCCGAGCAGCTCTCGGCCTTGGCCCTGCAGAGAATTGCCTTATTTTTGGCACAGGGGAGCAGCTGCTTGGCCTCGCACAAAGGCGAGCCCTCCCTCCTCCCCGCAGAGCCGGCCTGCCCCGCTTTCCTCGTTCTGCAGCAGCGAGGCCGGAGGAGGTTTAAAATAGGCGTAAAGCACCGCAGCGCCGCGCGGAGGGGGGCCCAACATGGCGGCAGCGGCCGGGGGCGCTCAAAATGGCGGCGAGGGGCGGCCAAGATGGCGGCGGGCGGCCCCCGGGGTATCCCCTCAGCGGGCGGTGGGGCGGCGACCGGGTACCCGAGGGGGAGGTGAGGGCGGAGGGCGGGTCGCACCGCCTCCAGGCGGGTCCAGCCCCAGCGGGAGGTGCTGGTGGAGGCGGACGGCGATGCGGTTCCGCGGCGGGACGGCGCTGGCCGGGCTGCTGCTCGCGGTGTGTGTGTGGGCGCAGGTGCCGCGCCGCAGCGCCGCAGGTACGGGCGGAGGGGCGGCCTGAGGTACCTCAGCGCATCGCTGCGGCTGTGGGAGGCACAGCCGTAGGTGGCCGAGCAGAAATCCGAGGGTTTTTCTTCCTAAATCGCCTTTCCCTTCTAGATTTCCATCCGCCTTCAGCAGGGTTGCTGCCCTTGGACTCAAAAAGGCCCTCTCTGCGTTGGGTTCTGGTTGGACAGAGGACGTGAAGAGCTTGAGGAAAGGGGCTTTGTGTGTTCCCCACATCCCTAACGCTCTCCCTTCTGTTTTGCAGGAACAGCAGAAGTAGTCTTTGGGAAGGTGGGAGGAAGCATCCTCCTCTTGTGCCGCAATGTCTCCAAAGAGGCAACTGAGGTGCTGTGGTTCCAAGGGGACCCGCACTCTTTTCCCCCACTCTTCTCCTCGAGGGTCGCCTTCCCCCCAGACGTCCGCTTCTCCCTGGTGGACAACAGCTCTCTGCGCATCTCAGAGCTGCGGCTGCAGGACGAGGGCAACTACACTTGTAAGGAAGTGCTGAACAAGACAGACCACGAGCACAGAGTACAGCTCCTGGTAGCCAGTAAGTCTGTGCCATGACTGAATTTCCACCCCCAGGTTGCACGAGTCCCATTTCCATTCCTTATCCTTTCTCTTAGAAGTCTTCATAGGCCTTCAGACCTGGGCTGCGACCTGCTGTCCTCCATGCCAATCATAGGATTTGAAAGAGGGAAAGGCTGCTGCCAGTTCTGCTTCATTGCCAATCTGTGCTTTACCAGGTCTTTCTTTTCTTGCTGATCTTTCTGTCAACATTTGCAGAGTGATGCCTGTTTTCTGTTTGCATTCAGGGTGTTGCTTCTTTGTCGGTGTTTGTTGACGGTATGTGTTGTAAAAGTTGTACCTGTTCTGTACAGATTAAATCTCTGAACGTTCACGCAGGTGAAAATTCCCTTCCTGGGGCAAGAAACCTGCAGATGGGGTTGGTGGGTCACAGGGGCTGGACTGAAGGAATCGACCCTTAGGCTGATATAGAGAATTTGTAGGCTTGGAGCTTAGGAAGGGGAGCCCTAAATCTAGAGCAGTGAAGCAAAATGCTCACGAACAAAAGATATCACCGATAGCAGTGCTGCTGGCACTCGCTGTTCCTGAGAGTCACTCAAAATCTGAGTTGTTTCCACATTGATTGTGTGCAAATCGTAGAATCATTAAGATTGGAAGGACCACTGAGATCATCCAGTCCAACCATCAACCCGTCACCAGCGTACCACCAAAAGTGCAACATGTATCCTCCTCAACACCTCCAGGGTCAGTGACCCCACCACTCCCTGGACAGCCTGTGCTAATGCCTCACTGCTCTTTCTGAGGAGAATTTTTTCCTACTCTTCAACCTGAACATCCTTTAAATGACATCTAAAGGCTTCCTTATATTACTGCTCTTGTTTTCTTTTTTTCTTTATGGCATTCTATGGACATGCCAGGTGTTGGTACCACTCTCTGAAATCGGTTTGTTAATGTGTGACTTGTCAGTTAATTTCCAAAGGTCACAAAGGTGGTTTGCACCACTGGAGTCTCCTTAAGCAGGTGGGAGAGAGATTTCTAGTGATGCTTAAGGTCAGTAGAAGCAACATCAGCACAGGCTAGAAGTTGGAGCTTATCAACATAATGTTAAAAGCAAGTACCCATTTTTTTTTTTCATGCTCTCTGTTGCTGGCCATAGGAGCAACTTGGCCAGGGCTGGAGTGAACCTCAGGCACAGACACAACATCACCCAGGATCTTTAGGCTTTGTGTGGAAGTTACCAGTTGACACCTCATGCTGGATGTACCAAAAAGTTTTCTTTGTGCTTAAGACTGCTCTGGCTGTGCCCACCTTTCAGTGCAGGGCAGTTTGTGGTGTCTCAGGCTGACAGGTTGGCTCTTGTTAACCACAGCCAATATTCACGGTCAGGTATGAGAGCACCCCAGAGCTGGAACAGAGGAAGTGCCATAGAGAAATCTCTTGCCACAGTTGGCTGTTTTCAGAGATCATAAAAGGGGCATGCATATTGTTCCTGGAAAGCCAAGCCCCAAGAAGGTATTGTTGCAGCTCACGTGGGTTTTTGCCATGTTTTTTTTCCCCCTTTAATCCAAATTATGTGATCTCTCCAGTCACTTGAAAAATGCTTTGCAAAATAAGCATAACTCATCCTTCTGACGCCCCTTCTTTGGAGCTTTGTTTGGCAGCATCTCAGTGAGGTCTTGTTGAACACTGTAGCAGGCAAGCCAGCTGCAGGGACGCCGTGTGTTACTTCTGCCTGGATCAGAGTCCGGAATCCCTCTGGCTGTTAAATGAACACGTGTGTATCTGCCTATGGGCGTGTCCATGCTACAGTTTCTCCACCAAAATCATGCTCTTGGGCAGCCCCACAGATGCGTAGAAACCAGATGATGGGGGAGAGGCGTGAACTCAAGCTGCGTGAAATGTGAGCTCCGCTCTGCCCGAGGGGACTGCTCTTGTGTTCCTATTGGTTTCTGCCCCATCCTGCCGTTAGTTGTTTCTGTATTTAAATAACAAACGCGGTCTTGGTTACCCGGTGATGGGCCCTGGCCGGAACCCAGCAGTGCCTTACCCACCTCCCTCTTGGAGTTTGTCCCCAGTGCTGCAGTGTGATGTGAGCATAGCACAGCAAGGGGCTGAGCGAGGCAGTGTGACCCCACGCGGCAGGGACAGCTGTCTCCATCAGACAAAGCTGTGGCAAAAATGTGTCCTTCCCCTGAGTTCTAGTGGTTGCTTTGATACTTTCTGCAAAGCAGCCTCCTGCTTTGTCCCTGTTGGCTGTCGTTCAGTTAATGCTCCCCTGAGGCAGTGGTGCACAGGTCAAGGAGAAACACAGGCAGGGAAACCATAGAGGCTTTCAAGGAGAATGATTGCAAAACCAATCTTTCTCTGAGGTCCCGGCCCTGGGACACCAAGTGCCTTGGATATGTTTCTAACTGCGTGCCCTTCTTGCTGACAGATCCACCACGGTCCACCCCGAAGTGCTGGGCTGAGACCTCCTCCTCGGGGCTGATGCTGCAGCTGTTCTGCAGCTGGCCCGGCGGGTATCCCCACCCCACCCTGCACTGGAGAGAAGAGGGGCACGATCTGGAGAACTCCAGCTGGCTCATCAGCTCCACGAGCTCCTCAGACACCCACGTGGAAACACTGAACAGCTCCCACCTCTCCCACCGCAAAGTGTTCAAGTGTGTCGGGAGCCACGTTGTGGAGCAGGAGGAGCCTGCATGCTCTGTGGAGATAAGTAAGTTGGTTTCCTCACCATATTAATGATTAATGGGGGGGCAGACAGGTACCCTGATCGTTCTCTGCCCTCCAGAGCCAGGCTTGCTGGTTCTTGCAACAGGGGAGGGATGCAAATGAGGCAGCCTGGCAGGATTTGGCTGTGCAGAGGTGACTGCACGAGGCACAGAAGTGCTACAGGTGAGATCCAGCATGGCAGAGTTGTTGTTGAGTCGTGTTTTGGGTTGACAAATCCCTGTGCACCAACCTTTCCACCTGTGCAAACACTCATACCTGTGGCCAGAACAGAGAAGATGAGCCAGTGGTTTTAGTGCCTTGCTCAGCTTGAGTTTAAGTTTACTGGGGCTGGGTTTATGTCAGAATGGTTGTGCGTGTCCCCAGCCCCCTGGGCTGCCTTTCTGCTCTGCCATATTCCTACTGGCTGCCCTCCAGGCCTTGTCCTCTGTCAATATAAACACAGGTGTCAAAAATGGGAAAGTGAAAGTTGCTCATATCATATCGTATCGCTCCATGGAAGGCTGCTCAAGTCTCAACCTAAATGCTTCCTTCTGTTAATGATTACTGATCAGTCGGATGGCTGACGGCTTGTTATGTTAAACTCTTCCATCCCCTCCTTGACTGTTTCTTTCCTCCTGGGCTGTTCAGAAGTCCCCTCGCTGGAACTGGAGCCCCCAAAGACCTGTTTTGTGGGTGACAACGTGACCCTGACGTGCCGTGTGACCGAGAGCGTGCCTGCAGCAAGACTCACCTGGCTGCGGGGCATCACCCAGCCAGAGATTGAACCTGGAGGGAGGTACTTCATTGCCCAGGAGGGCAACGTGTCCCACCTCACCATCCAGAACTGCTCCCAGGGCACCGACGGGGGCTGTTACGTCTGCAAGGCACAGAACCCCGTGGGGCTGAGGGAGGCGTTCGTCTGCCTGACAGTGAAGCGTGAGTAGGGCTGCCTGGGGTTGCTGTGGCAGGGAGTGTGAGGGAAGCAGGGGCACAGCTTGTGGCAGCTGCTGGAGAGCCCCCGTGGGGCTGCATTTGCCACTGATTGTCCACTGACACTTTCCATGCTCTCGCAGCAAGTGAGGTGCAGGACTGGGTCTTTTCATCCCAGTGTTAAGAGACCCCATTCCTCTCACCTTGGCGTAGTGGGTCTGAGAGAGGAGCACAGCTGCTCCTTGGTCCTTCCTGTTGGTTTTGGGGGCAGAGGAGCACTCAAGCAGCAACAGGCAGGAGTTGATTTGTTTTCACAGAAACCTTGCAGTGTTATTTTCCATGTCAATGAAGCGTGGTTGTTTCACCATACACACCTTGTGTGGTGGTGGGACTGTAGAAATGATGGGAAATCAGAGCTGTGCAGCACTGAGACCTCTGTTATTTGAACATCCTTGGCATCCATCCATGGCCCAGTGACAAGTTGGCCTTGTGTCTCCCCTTTCTGCAGAGCCAACGAACATAGTTGGAGTTGTGGGTGCAGTGGTGGTCCTGACCCTGGTGGCTGTTCTCACCATCTCCGGGGTTGTCTTGTACTACAATCCTCTCTTGTGCATCAGAGGTAAGAGCAAGCTGGGGGAGCATTAACCCTAACCTACCTGCCTTTCCTGATGTCCTGGAGTCAGCTACTGACTACCCCCAGCTCTTGGGCATCATCGTGCTCCTGGTCAGGAGCCCACCAGCCCTGGAGGAGCTGGGCTGGAACACAAGGCCCTTCCCTAGCTGGGTTCTGCAAGCATCTTGCCCTGAGCTGCTGTAGGGAGCTGTGCAAAGCCATTCCTGTTCTCCCCTTTCTTTGTGAGCTTACTGATGCACAGCTGGTGGGAGCTGTACAGTAAAAACAGCAGTGGGCTGCTCTGGGAGTGGTTTCTAACGCTCCCTTCTCTCCTCCTTTCTCTCCCATTTAGGTGCTGCATTCAGGTGAGTTGATTTTCCTCAGTCTGGTCCTGCCCAGGTTTGTTAGCCCACCATCCTGGCAGCCGTGGTCTCCAGTAGGGCAGAGCAGAGCTGTTTTAGGTGGGAGTGGAAGGGCTCAGCAGGGCTGGGTGAGGCTTGGCGTGGGTGAGGGAGCAGGAGGATGAGGGGAGCACTTGTCGCTGCCTCTGGACACGCAGAGGTGGTTCTGTTAGCATGGGGGAAGGCTGTGCAGGAGAGCTTCTCCATGGTGCAGGTGAGCCCTAAAACGTGGTGAGTAAAGTGAAGTGGCAAACTTCTGCTTCTCTGCCTGGGTGTCTGCACTGTGCCCTTCTCTTCCTTTGGGGGGGATGTCTGAGAGCTGCATGTAAGCGACTACTTCTGTGGGGATTCTGGTGCACTGGATTTCTTCTCTGCTTCCTGCTGTCACCGCTCCTGGCCCTGCTCCCTCTCCTCGCCCTTGTTGGTTCTGTTCCCACAGCTGTGGTGCTGCGGCATGGGAAGACTCTATTCTGAGTGCCTCCAGTTCCCCATCTGTGCAGGAGGGGAGGATAACTCCGCTCGGGAGGGGCTCTTGCAGTGTAGTACATGACTGTTGATGAGATGGTTGGAGGACTTTGGAAGACGAATGGAAAGCAGTGCAGAATGCTGTTGGTGGTGTTGCTGCCAGCAGGGTCTGAAACCAGCTATTCTTCAAACACGGTTAGTGCAGGGTTGGAAGAGTCCGTCCAAAGGGGTCGTTTTGGTGTACAGAGCTGTCAAGGCCAGGGGAGATGCAGTCTGGAGGAACGGGCTCAGGAGAAGCTGTTCTCAGCATCAGCCCACCTCCCCTCGCTCTGCTGTTGACAGGAGCCAGGACTCGGATGATGTCTTAGTGCTGGTGGACTCGGAAGATGATGATGATGATGAGGGGGATGGGGAAGAGGACATGATGGGCGGCTCCACCAAGCACGAGGCGATGGCGCTGGTCAATGGGAGCAGCATCCAGGCTGCTTATCTCAACTGCCCGACAGAAGGTGAGCCCTGCTGGCTGGGATTGGGGGCTGGAGCAACAAAGGGAGGGAAGAATCATTCTCTGGCTTGCTGGCTCTTGCTCAGGTGCTGCTCTGTGCCCTGTGTAGGTGATGAGGGCGAGCAGCACGGCGGGGTCCCTCTTCAGAAGACAAGTGGAGAAGACACACAAGGCACATAATGTCCATTCCTTCTTATGGAAGTGCACGAAGCTCCAGCTGGAAGCCCGGCACCAGACGTCCTCATCGCCGCGTGGCTGAGCGCAGGCTGTTAGCATCCTGCAGCCGTCTGGTTCAGCCAGAGCCCCCCGCTTCCTTCTCCACTCCCCCAGCTTTCACTCCACCCTTCCAGCCTCGTTTCTCCCCTTCTTCTCTCTTTTCCTGTTCCTCTCTGTCTCAGATGCCCTTCTTAACAAGGTGGCACCCAGCACAGGTGCAGAGCTCAGGAAATAGGTGCCGGTGGCCTGCTCATCTCAGTGCATGTCAACCCTGGGTACGGTATGGGGCTTTGGCTCAGTCACTGCCAGCAATGCCGGAGCTGTGGGGAGCGCAATGGAGAACGTTGCCTTGGGGCCACCTGTGTGCCAGGATGATGGAAGGAACAACTGGTGGATGGGGCAGGATGGGGGGGGGGAGGGGTGGTGACTCTCCAAGGAGGCTTAATTGTTTTTATTATAAATAATTGTTTTTTTCCCAAGCCATTCTGAAACGTTGTTCTTGTACAGGACCTGCAGGGAGGGGGTGAGGGCAGCCCCATAGGGGGCTGTAGGGTGGGACTCAGAGGGGTGGTGGGAGCGTACAGGAGGAGGTTGAGGGGTAGATAAAGCTCTGCAGGGGTGAGCAGAGGGGTGTGAGCGCACACAAAGGGAATGGAGGGGATCTGAGTGCACCTGGGGGAACAAAGGGGAACTGAAGATGAGGTGGGGAAGGGAGCACATGGAGAAGAGCTGTGTATGTGCACTGTGGGAGGGAGCTGAGCCACTCTTGGAGTGTGAAGAACGATCTGAGCGGGGAGCTGAAGAGGTATGGTAGGGAGTGGAGCATTGTTACAGGGCAGCCCCTGGGGTCTGGCTGTGCACTGAGATCCCCGCAGAGGTTTGTAAGGAGGGCTGGAGTCTGAGGGCTGTGGGGGGACGGAGTGTGGGTGGGAGCATAGAAGGGGGGATGTGTCCCAGGGATTGATACCCCACTGTCTCCTGCCCAATAGGGCTCCCAGGTCAGGCCACACTGCAGCCTGGGTTCCCCATCAGAGCCCTCCTTGTCCATGGGGCTCAGTTCCTGATCCCCAAGCCACACCGTGTGCTCCCAGCCTCGCGGGTGACGCTCAGGGCTGTGGGAAGGAAACCTCTGCTGCGGGAGCCTCTGGCTGCCCCTGGCAACAGCATTGTGTGCCTCCGCCATCGCGGCTGCCCTGCAATGGCTGCCGCACGTCCTGCTCCTCTGCTCCCTCCCCGTGCTGCACAGGCTCTGAATGCGGCCCCTGAGATGTCCCTGGGTCTGGAGGAGCATCTGAGCAAGGTGTTCCAGGACAAGCTGCGGCTCCAGTGAGTGCCCCCTTCCTCTCCCTGTAGGCTGCCATTGTGCCTTGGTTCCCCACCAGCTATAATAACAAGGGGATGTTTGTGCAGCTGATCTCGGGGTGGGTGGAAGGCTCGGAGGCGTCCCCAGCCCACCAGGCAGCACCCAAACAAGTGACACCCTATGGGAGACAGTCCAGGAAGGGGGCTGTGCTGCATCCTCGGTTGGGGGCAGGGCTAACCTGCACACCCCATGGCTGAGCTTGGGCAGGCATTTGGGGAGGTTCTGCTGGGGCTGGGGGTCCTGGCTGTGCTGCTGGCTGTGATGGTGTGTGTGTGTGTGTGTTTCCCCCAGGAAGGTGCCAGCATGGGACTCAGCATCTCTGCTGCCCTCCAGGCGCCTGCTGCTGAAAAGGAGGGAGGTGGTGGAGGTGGAGCGAGCCCTGCAGGCCCAGCGGGAGGTACAGCCCCCAGCCCACCACGTGCCCCCCATGCATGGTTGTTTTCCCTCCAAAGTGGGACTGAAACCACAGATTTCCTTAGGGGTCACAGTGGGTGCTCCCCCTCCCCTGAGTTGGGGAGGAGAGGATCCTTATGAAGGTCAACAAGGGCAAATGTAGAGTCTGGGGAGGATTGATGTGGGGAGGATTGAGGTCAGAACCCAGAGAGGTGGTGGAGTCTCCTGCTCTGCAGGTACTGAGTCCCACCGGGACAGCATTCCTGTGTAACCTACTGTAGGGAACCTGCTTTAGCAGATGGGCTGGATGGGGGATCTCCAGAGGTCCCTCCCAACCCCTATGATTCTGTGTCCCTGCCCCCTGTGTGTGGGGCTGTGCTCTGGGCACCCCACGGCCCCTCAGGACTTTGGGCGGCAGATGGACCGCCTGGCACAGCGCCGGCAGCAGCTGGGCCAGCGGGAAGAGCAGCTCTGTGCTGACACCATCAAATTCAACGCCTTCCTCAAGGTGTGAGCGGGTTTGGGGCAGGGCTCACAGCCATGTCCCTCTGCCATCCCCACCAATGGCATCTCGATGCTGCAGGCCATGTCAGCAAGGCGGCAGCGAGCGCAGCAGCGGGCAGGTGAGGAGCGGGCACGGGCAGCACAGCGTGGAGCTGAGGCCTTGCGGCTGCAGCAGGAGCTGGAGAGGCTGCAGGGGCACAGGGAGCAACTGGGACAGCGCCTGCGGAGCCTCCGTGTCTATGGTGACTTCCTGCAGGACGTGCGGGTGGCCACGGGGCAGGTGAGGGTGAGGGTTGCTGTCCTGAAGGGCCTGGCAGCATCCTGTTCATCCCCTCAACACTGCGGCCCAGTTTCAGGACGTGCCATCCATGCTGGCCCATTTCGGGGCGCTGGCGGAGGCGCAGGCGGTGCTGTTGCGGCAGGTGGAGGCTGGGCGGGTGGCACTGGCCCAGGGCCGGGCTCAGCTCCAGCAGTGCTGTGAGGAGGCTGACAGCGAGCTCACCAGTGGCAATGAGGAGGTGCTCCAGCTCCGTGCACGCCTGGAGGCTGCCCGCCATGATGTGCAGAAGGGGGTAAAGGCTGCAGGACTCCCAGGGTGAGGGGCTGTGGGATGGGACCACCTGCAGCCCTGAGCTATTCCCTGTCCCCAGGAGTCCTGCTGGGCCCAGCTGCAGGGTGCGGCAGCCCAGAAGACGCTGCTGCTGGGGCAGATCCGGATGGCGGTGCTGAGCCTCTTCCAGCTCGCCACCACGAGGCTGCAGGTCCCCAAGGATGTGGCCCTGGAGGACACAGAGGCACAGCTGGATGTGGTGAGTGTGGCCCAGCAGCCATGGGGCTGGGAGGGATGTGGATGTCGCTGTGACACAGAGGCCCCCATGTTCCCAGCTGCTGCTCTGCATGCAGGACCTGGCTGCCATCTGTGCCGAGCTGGGGCTGCGTCCTCATGTGCCTGCCACCACTGCCACACACTCATGGGGTCACAGGGCTGTCACTGTGCCTCCCAGCCAGGAATAGATGGACTTAGGATACAATGGAGCATGGAAGTCACTCCTCAACCAGTCCAGGGAAGGACAAAGGGAAACGCCCCAGGACAGAGCCTGGGCCACCATTGCCCTCCTGCAAGGCACCTGGATGGACAAAAGTAGAGCAGCTGTTCATCTTCAGGCCATTGGTACTGATAAATAAAGCCTTTTCCCATCAAAATATAACACAGCTGCAGCCCTGGAGTACTGGGTTCTTTTACAACTGCACCTAGGGGAGGAACTACCCCAGGCACGAGATGCAAGACAGGAGGCAGAATACAAAACCAGACGGGTATCTATTTGATGTGTCCTTTGCTAGGCCATCTCCTACATCTTTTTTCGGAGCTTTCCCTTCTTGGTGCCCCCAACCCGGCGCCCGAACGCCATCTGTCGCAGCTCCTGCACCCGCTGCCGGTTCCGAGCCTTCAGGCGCTTCAGGCCCCCGCGCTGCAGGAAGCGCTGCTTGGCCGCTGCCTTGCGCTGCTTCAGGATCTGCTGCTTGGTCTTCAGCTCCGAACGCACCTTGCCCTGGGCGGGGGGCTGCCGGGGGGCTGTGGGACAGACACGGCCATGGGTGGATGTAAAACCACGCCTGGAGGTCTCAGAGATAGCAAGGGGGTGGTTTGGAGAGTGGTGCTTGTTCAGGTACTCACCGTGCCCACGTCTGTGCTTCCCTCTGTACTGCTCCCGGCCTCCTTGGTTCTCTTCATCCTCGTCTCGCTCGTCAACCTTGTTTTTCTGCTTCCACTTCTCATAGCTGCAGCAGGTTAAGGGCAGGCACAGCACTTCCCATCACTCACCACCCCCCCCCTCCCATCTCCCTCTAGCACCAGGCAGAGCCCCCTCCCCTGTCTCCCCAGCTGCAGGGCCATGCAGCCCCACATCCAGCTCTCCCAGCACAGCGTGGGCAGGATACAGGTTGTTCTTGTAGGAGCCGCTGATGTAGCGCCCGCTCTCTGTCCGCACTTTCTTCTTCTCCTCCTGGCCCGTCTGCCCCACGAAACGCTTCTTCTTGCGGTCCCTGGGAAAGAGGGAGCAAGGAGGGTGAGAGATTCTCGAACAACAAGCCACCTCCATCCTCCTCACTGGGCATCCCAATTCTACCTGACACTGCCCAACATGCCGCAAGAGTCACTGGCTTTGAGGGGAAACATTCCCTTGGGCTCTGCTCCTTGCCCAGCTCTTCCCTGCTGTGTTCAGACCCCACTCACCACTTCAGCAGCTGCTTGCTCCTGTTCAGGTTGTGGCTTTCATCGCCCATGAGATCCAGCACAGCCCCAGCCGCCTGCTGCTCGAAGGCACTGCCCTCACCGCCCACACTCAACCTGCGCAGAGGGGGGCAATGAGAGCAGCCCGGGCTGCTGCAGGGGTGGGGGGGGGAGTGCTCCCAACTCACCCCCGCTCGCTCTCAAAGTCCTTGGGCCGATATGGGATGTAGAAGTCCTCGTCCCGCTGCGCTGGTGGCTGTGGCTTTTTCCTGGCACCATCTTCTGCAGCCCGGCTCCGTTTGCGCTTCCGTCCCGCCATGGTGGAGAACACCTCCTGGAAGGGGACAAACGAGGGGCTGCGGGTCCACGTCCCAACCCCAGGGCCAAGTTCTTCTGGAGGTTCACATGCCCACTCCAAAGCCAAGGCACAGCCCTGTCCCAGCCCTGTTACCTGGAGGTTTTCCTCCTCTCCTTCCTCCTCCTCAGGCCTGGGGGTGGCTGGATGCAGCCCCTGTCCCTTGAGAGCTGCTGCCCGCTTCTCCTCCTGCCCACGCTGGAACTTCTCGATGAGGGCACGGTCGTGCTGCCGCTTGGAGCGCATGATGCTGCTGGCCAACGTGCGGGCTGTGGTGTTGATCTCAAAGATGGTCTGTGCACAGAGACAGAGCAAGCCCCAGGAGTGCACGGTTTAGTGGGCACGGTGAGGATGGGTCGATGGTTGGACTTGGTGATCTTTAGAGGCCTTTTCCAACCTCTATGATTCTATGGGACTTCCCTCTTTTCCCGTCCCTCCCCTCCCTCTGCCTTCCATCCAAAGGCCTCAGCTCACCGCCTTGGACTTGTAGGCTTTAATGCTGTCCACCAACTTCAGCCTCTCCAGTTCGGTGTCTTCAAAGTGAGCACCTGGGGAGCACAGAGAGATCAGCTCGTCCACAAGGGAGAAGGATCCCCTCCCACAGTGCCCTGAGGCACGCACTGAAGAGCGGGTGGATGCCCAGCTGAGACATGTCCATCTCCTTCACCCTCTTGATGGACTCGGGCGAGGGGCCGGGCCGGGAGCGCAGGTACTGCTTCTGGGCATTGTCAGCCACACGGCGCAGGCTCTGCAGCTCCAGTGAGCCCTCGTGGTCTGTCAGCAGCAGGCACTCCTCATCATCCACCAAGCTCTGCGGGACGCGACCCAGGACCCCGTCTGCATCTGCAGCACCAGGGACAGTGCATCAGCTCTCTGCAACCCACCCTGGGAGGAAGAGGGTATCACCCCTCTAAGAGGGTGCAAGACTCTTCTGCACAAAAGCTGGACATAAGATCACAAAATCCAAAGATAAACCCCCAAAAGATGTGCAGCCACCTCTACTTTTGGGTCCCCCTCACCTGCAGGCATCTCCTGGGCACCAGCAAGGATGAGCGGGCGCCCCAGGAAGAGGTGGAGGTCAAAGATGTAGGGCATCTCGTCAGGAGCCACCAGCGAGTAGGCAGTGCCACTGCGGCCAGCCCGGGCCACACGACCTGGCAGGGTGAGGAGGAGGGGGGTGGGAAACCAGAGCCAGCACCAGCCCCCGACCTGGGACAGGGACCCGCTGGTACTCCAGGACCCCAAGGGTCAGCCCACTCACAGCCTCCCTGTCCCCATCACCCTGAGGAACCCCTGGGTGGTGCCTACCAACACGGTGCAGGAAGAGCTTGGACTTGGCAGGGAAGCTGTAGTTGATGACATTGTCCAGCATGGGGATGTCGAGCCCACGGGCGGCCACGTCTGTCACCAGCAGCACCTGGCACTTGCCATGGGCAAACTTGGCAATGTTGATCTTGCGGGCAGTCTGGTCCAGCGAGCTGTAGATATGGGTACAGCAGATGCCCTGGGACGTGAGTAGCTGCAGACAGGGGAAGAGAGCACAGAACCCACTTGGAAATGCACCTCCAGCCCAGGGAAAGGATCCCAGCTGAGTCCCCAAAGCGCCCACCCAGACCCCAAACACTGGGTACCCCGGGTGCCACTGACCTCCTTGAGATACTCCGTGTGGTGCTTCGTGGCCACAAAGACGACTGTCTGATCCTGGGGCTTCACCACGCTGCGGAGCAGGTGGAGCAGCACAGCTGGTTTGTCATCTCCGCGCACGTGGAAGAAAGCCAGCTGCAAAGGGAGGGCAGGGCTCAGCCCTTCTGGGCCCCTGAGGGCTCTTGGGGACACCTCGCAGCGCCCACTCCCTTCTGGGCTGGTCACTCCTCATGAGTCTCCAGCCACCACAAGGTAACTTGTAGGCATGGGGGCACCTGATGCTGGAGGGAGAGGCACAAATCTCACCTTGAGCTGCTCACTGAGCTTTGACTCCACATCCAGACGTATCAGCATTGGCTCGGTGAGACCTGTGGGACATGGTGGCATGTGGGACACAGAGCTGGGACCAGCTCTAGCTCCCAGCCTGGGGATATCCACTTGGCTCAACCCCAACCCAGCTCTGTTTCTCTGGTCCCATGACCAGCACAGCTGGAGGACTGGGAGAAGTCCCCCCAACAGAGCATTGCCACCAGTGTAGGATCACCAAGCCTTGGAGCCAGTCCCAGCCCAGCCCATCTACCCCATGCTTCTCACCAGCACGGGCAAACTCAACGAGCAGCTTGGGCAGCGTGGCTGAGAAGAGGACGGTCTGGTGGCTACCCGGTAACCGAGCGAGGATCTCTTGGAGCTGTTCTGCAAAGCCCATCTCAAAGAGCCTGCAGGGAGAGAACATGGGACATGGGATGTGGCAGCCAAGGTCCCCCTGCTCTCATCATCACCTTCTCCAAGCACACTGACCTGTCAGCCTCGTCAAACACCACGTACTCCACGCTCTGCAGCTTCAGGTTCATCTCCACTGCCACATGCACCAGGCGCCCAGGGGTGGCAATGATTCTGTGAGGGCCAGAGATGGTGAATTGAGCTGCTTCCAGTCTCCCCACACCATCCCAAATCTGACCTTGGTGGCAATGTCCCCACCAAGTCCTCTCCCTGCACCCACACTCACATGTCGGGGTTCTCGTGCAGCGCAGCAAACTGATCCTCCATCCTGTGAGAGTGTGAGAGTGAGTCCCCCCCAAGGGCAGGAGACAGCTCAGCCCACCGCCCCCCAAGGTTGGGCAGATGTGGGGCTGTTTTAAGGACATGGGGGCTGGCAGGGACCCGATGACAGCAGGGATACCACTCACTTGTCTCCTCCCAGCACAAGAGCGGTCTTCAAGCCTGTGAACTTGCCCAGCTGCAGGGCAAGAAGGGAAACAGTGAGGTTAAAGCACATTGGGATTTCAACCCCGAGTGGTGCCCACCCGTCCCCGTACCTCCTTGGTGAACTTGAGGGTCTGCAGGGCCAGTTCACGCGTGGGTGAGAGGATGAGAGCACGTGCTCCAGATGGGCTGGGTGCCTTCAGCCGCTCGAACATGGGCAGGAGGAAGCAGGCCGTCTTCCCACTGCCCGTCCGCGCCATCGCCACCACATCACGGCCACGCAGGATCACTGGGATGGTCTGTGGGACACGGCCCCATTGTCAGTGTCTCACGGGCAGACACAACACAGCCCCCGCACCCCAGGGCCTCACCTTCCTCTGGATGGGAGTGGGCACTTTGTAGCCCTTCTTCATCACACCCTTGAAGACAGGGTAGCTCAGGCCTACAGGGATATGGAAACAGTGAGGGGACATGGGCAGCGAGGGGCTCTGCAGGTGGGGTGACCCCCACCCCACACATACCCATGGACTGGAAGCCTCCAGATTTCTTCTTCTTGTTCTGTGCCCGCACCATTGCCTGCGTGTCCTCGGCGGTGTCATCATCCTTGTCTTCAGCAGTAGGGAAGGCAGGCAGCGAGGGCACGGGAAGCTGGGGATGGTGACGATGTGGGGACGCAGTGAGCAGAGTTTGTGTCACGGTGATAGCAGGGCACAGCGGGGCTGTCATGACAGCGGGCTGGGACACCGGCACCACGCAGGGACTGGGGACATTTGGGACACACACACGTGGGGACTGGGGACACCGGTACACGGGGACACCGGAGACATCAGCACGTGGGGACGCGGCGCTGGGAACACGGGGAAATGGGGACTGGGCACGCCGGTTTCGTGCCACGGGCACAGAGGGGCCGCGAACACACGGGGAGGGGCCCACGGGTTGGAGAGGGGCCCACAGGTTGGGGTCGCGCCCCCCACCCCCTACCCGCGCCCCCCTACCGCTGCTGCCCGGCGCTGTTCCCCAGCTCCGCTCGGTCCGCGCCGCTTGCGGGCACCCGGCGGCGCCATGGCGGTAGGGCGGAAGCCGGAAGTAGCTCCGCGTGGGAGAGCGGAAGGGGCGGGGCCTCCTCGGGCCGAGGGCGCGCGCGCGGGAGTTGTGCCTGCAGCGCTGCCCACGTGCCCGCTGTGCTGCCCTGCGCCCCCTCCTCCAACCCCCCCGCCCTAAATAACGATCGCTTCCGAACGGACGTTTCTTTTATTAGGAGCTCAAATAACGATTTTCAAAATGGAGAGCTGAAAAACTCGAGGCTGTGAAGAAGGCGTTCCGTTTCTAAGGCAACACCTTCACTGCGTACATTTGAAAACACGAACCTGAACGCGAAGCATTTAATGGCTGAGGCAAGCAACGGGAAAAGCTCAATTGCAAAAGAAACAACACAACCTGATATTTGCGGTAGATGTTGACCTCTCCACAGCAATTAGTTCAGTGCTTCCCACCAAAAAGGTGCTGCAGTGGAGAAAATATCCTAGGGAAACAAGAACAGAACGTTAGACACAAATACTTCTGAGCACTGTGAGCACAGGGCTGCCTCTGCCTGCCAGCACAGCGTGCCTCGGAGGAGGATGGAAACGTGGAGAGGAAACAAAGAATAACTCGCACCATGGTGCTCTAGTCGTTAATGGGACTGGCATTCGTTAGGATTGATGAGGATTTTAAGGATCCCCTTAATGGGACTGAAGATCGGTCCCTGCAAGGCTCTGCTGGAGGTATTAAAGTCTTCTAACAGTCTGGCTGTAGATGGCGCTCTTTGGCTGATATAAGAGCAGTGATTGAGGTCAGTAACTCTGCTGGCATTATTTTCCCTAACGCAGCTACAAGAGACACGTACTGGGCGTGTGCACCCTTCCACAAGCATAGAGCACGAGGGGATGTTTCTTTACCTTGGGAGGCCTTGGTTTAACCACCACAGAAAGGATGTGTCTGCTCTTAAAGATAATACTGAACTGCCAGAATCAGCCTCAGACACACAAGGGACAGAGCAGCACAGGAGGCTCACGTGAAGGAATTAACTCACGTGGTATTTACTGCCTGCTATCACACCTGAAGCTTCCTCTCACACCCAACCCAGTTCATTTAATGTCTGCTGGAGTATCTTCTCTCTGCTCTGTGGTGTTCTATGTAAACAACCTCGACCCACCAGAAGATCATAGAATCACAGAATGGCCCGGGTTGAAAAGGACCACAATGATCATCCGGTTCCAACCCCCTGCTATGTGCAGGGTCGCCAACCACCAGACCAGGCTGCCCAGAGCCACATCCAGCCTGGCCTTGAATGCCTCCAGGGATGGAGCATCCACAGCCTCCTTGGGCAACCTGTTCCAGTGTCACCACCCTCTGGGTGAAAAACACACAGATACAGTTCTCCTTTAAATTTCAGGCAGTCCTGGTGGAAAACAAATGCTGCACTATGAGGCAGCTTTAAGTAGGAACTGCTCACAGCTGCAACATGGGTACCTTCTCCAGAACTTTGAGAGACCTCCTCGCTTTGGCTCCACAATTCCTTTGGTTGTGATTGGGTCCATTTGCTGCAACACCTGCATTTCACCTGCAGGCTGACTGGTTTCTGCTCTTTGTTCCACATTATATCCCACAGGTCTCCCTGTAAGAAACAGGAGCAAGAACAGAAGTACAAACTCACTCCCTCCATACTCCCCTGAATGCCTTGTGTAAGAAATAAGACAGGAATTCCTTACTTACATGAACTCTCTTGGTTACAGCCCATGCAGAGGGATGCTGGACTGTGCTCACACTGCATTTCTTTGGAGTAATTCTAAAAGAAAACACACCCCAAAAACTCTGTTACACAGTGTGAAATTGTATCTCACAGCAGGGTTCTGTTGCCTTGCTTGCTTTAAGAACTAAACAGCAAGATCTGAAGTAAAGCTGTAATTCACTGACTTTAATATATTATATAGTGAAAGAATAATAGGTGGGATGGTAGAGACACAGATTTTAAATAGCATACATAGAGGTGCTGTGGGAAACAGCCACTGACAGTGCAGGCCTCTGGCCATTAGTCCTGCTAAGCCATAGTAGTAGTAAATAACAGTAAAGGACAGAAGTGAGAAGTACCAGAAGCAGGACTGAGCCAGGATATCAGAAATACAAAGGACCACAAACAACAAAATCTGCATGCATGCTTACTTAAAAGAGAGTAAAATCACTTTGTCGTAGAGAGAAGATAATATAAGCCTCGATTTACTCCTTAGGTGTGCATCTCTTGCACTGAGCTCGGGTTTGTGAAAACTTCCAAGTTTAGGTGGCCTGAGATCTTTACAGTTCATTCTCAGAGGATTCAGTAAGGTAGGAAAGTTATCTTCAGAAACAGGCTGATCAGCTGCCAGCTCTCTTTCTCTCTTTCTTCAATTTCTACCAGTGGCCTTGGAAGCAGGAAGATGTATAGGCTGGATTCCAGCCATTCTGATCTGACAGCTGGCTGTCAAAATGATGCCTGAAGGCTGGGAAAGAAAGAATCTTCCCTTCCTGACAAGGCATTTTGAGAAGAGAAGGTTTAGGAAGCACCTCTGATCCCTCTGGAACAGGCCCCTCATTAACATGACCACTGATCATAGTCAGAAAACTCATTATGCTTGTTAAGGAAGAGAGGTAGATGCCTACAAGGCCATCTGCTCAGAGTTGTGGTGAGCTCCAACTATTGACATCAAAGTCAGTATGAAGGCCAGCACCTACTGCAGGCCCTCTGGGGAGTCTGATATGAAGAGGCATCTGGAGGCTCGAGGTCAAGGTAGGCCATTCTTCAGGTTCATCTCTGAGAGGTTAAGCTCACCCTTAGTTCCTAACTGAAGAACCAGAAAGGTTTCCGTGGTCTCTCTGTAAACCTCATCATCTGACTGGTTTTGATGAGCAGCAATCAAAGACGTCACTATCACAGATGCAAATGAAAAGGGAAATAACCTACCTGAAGGCATTTTATGCTTGCCATCTTAAGAATCTAGGACTGAATAAATACTGTTGTGTCTTTCTGGATATTCTGCAGCTTACCTTTTCAAATCCATGCTCTACTTTAATTATGTGGTGAACACTCTCAGCTCCAGGTCTAAAAATAAGTGAAATAAATAAGAACTGAGTTTACAGAAAAACTACAAAACGGAAGCAATCAAGCAATCATACATATGGCCACTATCAGCATTTTATTTTCAAGTCAAGCTTTTAGTACCTCTAGCCAACAAAATACGTACCCTAAATATATATTTGTACTCAGGTTTCTAATTTTCATTAAGAAGAAAAGGAAAATATGTACACATTTCCAAAAAGAAATCCAAAATTAGGGAGTGTGTCATCAATGAAAGAGGAGGAAGAGCAGCAGGGAGAAGGGCTGCACAGTAATGATGAACATAGATGGTCAATGGCATGTGAAAGATATTTATATATGGCCTAGAAGAATGTTTTGTAGTTGACTGACCTGTCCATACATAACTTTGGGTCTGAGGTCTCTGTTTGACCTTCAGTTCTCCTCCTCTTCACTGTTTCTTCCATGTCCGTACTTTCTGGTATTTCACTTTTTCTCTTGACCTTCAAAACATTGCAAACTTTGCATTGGGAACATTTGATGCTGACTTTTCTATTTTATAACAAAATTCAGAATCGATATACACTTATATTTAGTACAGTTGTTCACATTTCTATAATGAGAACAAAAAAGATTTGTGACTAAAATACGAGCTTCTTTATTCAAAGAGATGAACCAGAGAGAAGCCGTCCAGAGAACTACACCAGCAGTGCCAATTTACATTTCCTGACTGATAGCTGGGAATGATAAAGCTTAAGCATTTCCTATCTTGCAGTATTTTTGGCTGTAGTCTGGAATATCTCTATGTACTCTGCTGCTTCAGATTGCTTGGACTGTAACTCAGAACACACACACACAACTTACAGGCCCAGAAGTGTCGCTGTTTACTTCTTTACCTGTAACAGAAGTATTACAACATTTGGTGACTATTTACACTGGAGTTTCTTCTACCAACTTAAAAGTACATTTCTGCTTTATGCCTTATTTTGTGAGAACAGGGCAGACTGCTGAACTTGCATACAATGCACTGAAATTGAAAAACTATTGAAAAACACGTCTTTGTTCTGGAAATTACCCAAACATAACCATGCAGGCTTACCCAGAGACAAACTTTGCTGAAAGGAGTTGAGCTCTAGATACATGGTGCAAATGTAGGGGTAAGGCACGAGACTGACATTGTTGTGTTTGAATCTCATTTTTGATACTCTTTCCCATTTGCTCAAATCTGAGGATGACGTTAAGGCTTCTGAGCAAAGCACTACGTTTGAAAACCATTGCAGTCTTCTCTACCAGTGGGACAAAGTTGCTGGGTCTGTAAGGAGCATTTCTCATTTCATTAATGTTTTAAAGCAATGCACAAGCCATGCCTGCCATTGTGTTTGGTGGGCTTACTGTGACTTAGTACATGTGCTCTCGTTTTTGGAAATAGATGATCTTTAAGGTAACTTCTGGCCTAAGCCATTCTGTGATTTTCAATGTCTAAATCTGACTTGGAACTCAGAGTTACTGATCTAAAAACACTGCAAAACACTCTTTTCAAACCGATTCTTTGCTGAAGGCACCAGCTGAGGTGGGTCCTCAGGTAATGTAGAATTGTGAAGCTCAGAGTAGCTAAAGATCTGCAAAGTACTGAATGCGAATGCTGACTGAAGCAATGTCCAACATACACAGTTCATGGCATCTTTTCTTTTACGAACAGGAAAGGATACATGGAAAGATAGTGAAGTGGTCTGTAGAAAATGGGTGTAAATCATCAAGATTTCCAAGGATGACTCGAATTGCTTCCTGGAAAGACCAAAAAAAGAAGTGAGGGAATAATACTAACAATATATCCACAACTCTACTGGAGTTCAGTGTTCAGGCTTTGAAAAGAACTTAAAATAACTTTACAGTTTGCAGGAATTGTTGAAAAGGATGTTCTAGATACATACATACAGCTTTGCTTATCCTCCCCACTCCCTTCATATCACCTGAACTGCATCAAGATAGATACTGACAGAAACTGCTTCATATCTTACCTCAAACTCCTTGACAGCAACTTCAGTGTTGTTGAGTTCAGGAGCACTGTGAAAACAAAGAATTAGTCCCACCTGGGGAAGGGAAGAATTACATTCTTTGACAGAGTTTAAATGACAACAAAACATCATAAACAGGGAACATTCTCACTGCAGAGAGAAAATTCTAAGCAAGCAGATAAAACCTTGAAATGTTGTTCTTAAAAATATCCAGGGTTATTTTGACTTTTCTGCCCATTTGGATTGTGTGTGTGGATACAAGAGATCAGAAATGCTCCAAATTTAAAGCAAGAAATGGCTGTAAATAAGTTCTGCTTTTGAAGACAAGAGGAAGATCACAGCACAGTGCTTTTGAGGGCACTGCCCTTGGACTGCTGCCTGCTGATGCTCACAGCCTTGAGGGGCATAATCCCTAAGAGAACCAGATGGTATTAACAGATCCCCTGGCTTTGCTTATTTTTATTAATGTTTAAGAACACCAACATTTTATCAGAAGTTGGCAGCAACAAAGCATGAAGCTTCAGACCAAGTTTGAGATCTACAGAACGCTTCCTTTGCAGAACCCAATCTAAAACCACCTAGTTTTGAATAAAACCAAGCAATAATATCTCCTTTTGCCAGAACACCCCCAACTTCTGTGATTTTATAGCCTACTGCCTCCAGGATTCTGAGTCTTCTCTCAAATTAAAAGCTCCAAAACTTCTTGAGTGAGTTGGTCTGGGTTCTGCTCTCTGACAGAAGATCTGTTCATCATGTCTGACTAAGCAGATACAAGCAGATCCCTCCAAGGCAATACCCTCAGGGAAGTAATGTTTCCACTTTTTAATGATCACCATCCTTGTTTTACACCTTCCCCATCTGACCAGACTAATCAGCACCCTGTGATTCAGTTGCTTTGCCATCCAGTTACTATCACTTCCAATTCGAGCCTCACACACAGTCATGACCACACACAACTCTCCAAATCATTGTCCTCTGCACATCCAAAGGCTGTTTTCCTTCCTGTTCCTTGAATGCCAGCAACACGGGCAGGCTAAACACTGTCCCTTCCCTCTCATTTCTCAGGCTTGCTGCAACCACACCTTCTAGAAACTGAGAGCTGGTTTATCAAAGTCCTCAGTTCCTCACTCGAGCTTCCTCACCTCTGCAAGTTGCCATAGCGGATTTTAAACTTATACACAACCCTGCCTGCATGAAGGAACCTGGTTTCAGGCAGCGGGTATGTGAATGGTTTCAGTGGCATCTTTTTTATCACTTCTAAAGGAAGAGGGCTGGTTCTGGCTCCCCACCACGCCCCTCTTACAGCACAGAGCCAAGCACAGTCCTGAGCTGCTGCCCCTATGAGCCCCACGCAATGGGGGCGGTGCCTGGTGTAGGCCGCGGCCTGCAGCCCTACAGGCACAGCGGGAAGGCCGCAGCTTTGGGGGGGCACAGGGCAGCACCTCCTGCCTCCCACAGAACACTGCCTGGGTCACCTCTGCAGTGCCCCCAGGACACGTCCTGAGCTGCACAGGTGGCAGTCTGGGAGGGAGGGCCCCAGGACTGCACCAACCCCATGTTGCTGTCATTGGGGTCTTTTAAGAGGAAAACAACCCCTGGAGCCTTCCACATTAGTACAGGCACAACTGGAAAGCTCCAGTGGCCAATAACAAAGCAACAATCAAAGGCAATACTTAAACAAATGGATGCAAAGGAAACTATTCAGAATCAATATCCACAGATCCATGCTTTCATATCACTAAATATGCCATAATAATTGCAGTGCCCTTGCCCTCGCTGCAACTCTGTGCCTCTAAAGAGCATTGAAACCATGAGAATCCACTCACTCCCTGCACATTGGCATCCTGATCCTCATGGCAGCACTGTGAGAGCCCTCAGCCTCCCCCGTGCCACTCTATCTCCCCACTGCCCCCATCCCCAATCCTGGGAGAATCCCCAACTGCTGGGGATCAAAACAGAGAGTTGACCCTGTCAAATGCCTTCAAACAATTGAGCAGTACCACCCCATTTAGTAGGAAGGTAATGCAATACCCGCTGCGTTTCCCCTTTGAACCCTGGGGATGTGGGAGACTCTCAGTGCTGCCTTCTCCATTTCTCTGTGTGGTTAAGAAAGCCTTGCACCTGCACGCAATTGCTGGCTTGTAAACCAAGAACAACATTAACAGCATTTTTCTTTTGCTCTCTTGATTTGCAAACCATCCTCATTATCTTCTCAGGGAAACGCCCCCAGGTTTTAACTGTCCTCCTGTATATTTGTTTATGAAGCTGACAAACTTGTCCCCGTAACTGCATCTGCCCTGGGAAAGGAGCAGGTTTCCTCTGCTTTGCCTACCAGCAATGCAGCAGGGCTGACTTCTCCCCCTGGCTCTGCCCTGGCTGGATCTGCAGGGCTCAGCTCACCCCAGGGCTCCTTCTCCTCCCGGTTCCCAACAGGACCGCTCTCCCTTGGTAAGTGGGTGGCAAAGCTGCGGTGCCCCCAGGGCCAGGAGTGTGTGAGACCGTGAGATGCTGCTCGATAGGCAGATGAGGCTGTGTGCATCTGACTCCTGGAAAAACAGCCCAGGTGCAAATTCGGGGATATGAGAAATGGGAGAAAAGCTGCTCATTCATCTTCTGTCTATTGTAGAGCAGCGGTCTCAAGGAAAAGGAAGCACTGAAGAGCCTCTATGGAAAGTTCAGTGGAGGTGCAGCTGCTGCTGAAAAAAAGCAGCGACAGACGAAATCTGTGGGGAGACAGACGGGAAGTGTCACCTCCTGTGAATGCTTCTGCAAGTGCCAGGGACACAGCCCTCCCCGCTGCACCAGCTGGAGCCTCAGTGCCTCACAGATAGACAGAGAAAATGGAGAATACTTTCAGAAAAGAAATGGGGAATACAGGCAAATGTGATGCAGGGTCCTGCAGAAACCACACAGGGAAGCTACAATCCTCTGCCTGAACAACAAGGAGCCCCGACACTGAAATGTGGGCCAGCAGGAGGAAAGATGTGCTCACAGCGTGTGATCTGCTGGTGTGAGAGCAGCTGGGCTGAGGGCACCGCACTGGTCACAGCACTGGACCTTAAAGTAAAATGCCAGAGGATCAGGACAGGCAAGCTCCTGCTGTCCTGTATGGCAGTTTGGTTTGCTGGAGACACTGTGCCAAAAGGCATGAAATAATGTAATAGGACTCTTCCTTCCTCCCTTCCTTCCTTCCTCCCTTCCTTCCTCCCTCCCTTCCTCCCTCCCTTCCTCCCTTCCTTCCTCCCTTCCATCTTTCTTTCTTTCTTTCTTTCTTTCTTTCTTTCTTTCTTTCTTTCTTTCTTTCTTTCTTTCTTTCTTTCTTTCTTTCTTTCTTTCTTTCTTTCTTTCTTTCTTTCTTTCTTTCTTTCTTTCTTTTCTCTCTTTCTTTCTTTTCTCTCTTTCTTTCTTTTCTCTCTTTCTTTCTCTCTTTCTCTCTCTCTTTCTTTCCTCCTGCAGTCCTTTCAGTTGGATTTCCTGACTTAGAAAGCACTTCTCACTCTCCTGCCAGTTCAGTTGCTTAGGAATTCAGTTGCCTTTGGAACAAGGTAAGAGCAGCACCCCTGGCCAAGCACCAGCCAGCCCAGCCCTTCCCAGTCCCTGCAAAGAAGGCAGGACAGCCCCCAAAGCCCTGAGCCTCCCCTGTCCCCCTGATGCAGGCATGGCTCCCCCAGCTGCTCCTGGCGCGACAGAACGTTGGACAAAGACATTTCCATCTTTGCATAGTGGAGGGATTGGTGATGGTTACAGATGTCCCAGGGAAGATGGTGCCAAAGCCCAGAGCAGGGCATCCCAGCAGACCTTATGGGAAAAGGGACAATGGATGTGGCCAGGGCACTACACAGGAGCACTGCATCAAGGACAACTCCACAGCACAGGGCTACTGCAGCACAGGGGCATCAGCCACACTGGGGAACAGGAACAGGAACCTGCCCCATCCCAGCGAGGGAAGAACCTCTGCTGTGTGCAGCAGCCCCACACCCCCACTCCTGGCAGCACTGCTGCTGGCTGTGTGCCAGCCCGGGACCCACACAGGGGAAGCGGCTTCTGTGAGGGTCCATTCAAACAAGGATGTTCTTGTCTGAGAGAAGGGAAAAAAAGATAAAACTGAGAGTGATCTGCAGGAAACCAGACCAGGTGACAGAGAATTTGCTTCTGGACACCTTGGCCAGGAAGCTGTGGGGATTGCTTTGCCTTCTTCCCTGACACCTGCAGGTCCCACTCACCTCTGGCACGGCTACACTAGCAATAGGACCGCTGGTGTGAGGTGGGGTGGGATGCCACTGTGCCCAGAGTGGCATCTGCTGACCCACTGTGCTCAGCATGAAGCTTTTGTACTACTGCATCCCTACTGCATCCCTACTGCCTTCCTGTTGCATCTCTACTGCATCCCTGCCTGCATCTCTGCTGCTTCCCTACTGCATCCCTGCTGCTTCCCTACCTACATACTTACTGCATCCCTGCCTGCATCCCTGTTGGTTCCCAGCTGCATCCCTGCCTGCATCCCTGCCTGCATCCCTGCTACTTCCCTACTGCATCCCTGCCTGCATCCCTACTGCATCCCTGCTACATCCCTAGCTGTATCCTCGCCTGCATCCCTGCTGCATCCCTGCTACATCCCTACCTGTATCCCTGCCTGCATCCCGCTCCCTCCATCCCCTCCCGCTCACGTTCCCACCCGCACAAACCCCACTCCCGCAGCCCCGGCACAGCCCCCCATCCCTCGTGGCCGCACTTTGGGTACCCGCACCCCCTCCATTGCCCCCGGAGCCGCCCCCACCGCTCTCCGCCTCCGCGGGGCGGCGCGGGGGTCCCCTTATTAAGGGGGAGCGCCGCGGGGCGCGGGGGCGGCGCGGGGCGATGGAGTACGCGGAGGCGGATTATTACTACGGGGAGGCGGAGGAGGAGGAGGAGGGCAACGGGACGGCGTGCGCCTGGCAGGCGGACTGGGAGGCGTCCTTCGCGCTGCTGCCCGCGCTCTACGCGCTGGTCTTCGTGCTGGGGCTGGCGGGCAACGCGCTGGTGCTGCTGACGGTGTGGCGCGGCCCCCGAGCCAAGCGGCGCTCGGCCGACGCCTACATCGGCAACCTGGCGCTGGCCGACCTGGCCTTCGTGGCCACGCTGCCGCTGTGGGCCGCCTACACGGCGCTGCGCTTCCACTGGCCCTTCGGCGCGGCGCTCTGCAAGCTCAGCAGCTACCTGGTGCTGCTCAACATGTTCGCCTCCGCCTTCTGCCTGGGCGGCCTCAGCGCCGAGCGTTACCGCGCCGTGCTCCGCGCCGCCCCCCCGCCGCCCCGCGCCGCCTCCGCGCGTCTCCGCCGCCCCGCGGCTCTGGGCCCTC
>JACDJE010000164.1:353598-395778 GCA_016647715.1 Pavo muticus | reverse complement strand
CTCTGCCCGCTCTGCTGCTCCGCGAGGCGCGGAGGGACGCGCGGAACCGCACGCTGTGCGACCTGCGGCTGGGGGGGGAGGGGGGCGGCGCGGAGCGGGCGGCGGCGGCGCTCAGCCTCGGCACCACCGCGCTGGGCTTCGCCGCTCCGCTGCTGCTCATGGCCGTGTGTTACTGCTGCGTGGGGAGCGCCGTCCGCCGCCACCTGCGGCCCCGCAGAGCCGAAGCGGCGGCGAGGAGGAGGCTGCTGCGGTTGATCGCCGCGCTGGTCGGGGTGTTCGCCGGCTGCTGGCTGCCTTTCCACCTGCTGAAGAGCCTCTTCGTGCTGGCCGCGGCCGGGCTGCTGGAGCTGCCGTGCGCGCTGCTCGGCCTCATCTCCCGCCTGCATCCCTACGCCACCTGCCTCGCCTACCTCAACAGCTGCCTCAACCCGCTGCTCTACGCCTTCCTCGACGGCCGCTTCCGCGCGCAGTGCCGAGCGCTGCTGGGGCTGCGCGGAGCCCGACCGCCCCCCGCCGCCTCCTCCACGCTGAGCGCTCCGACGCAGCGCTCCGAGCTGCCCTCCTCGGGGGGCACCAAGGTGTAGCGGCGCCCCTTCCTCCCAATAAACGGCCGTGCCGCCCTCGGAGCCCGCTCCCTTCTTCGTCCCGTCGCGGCCGGAGCCCGCGCAGCGCTGCCCCGGGTGCAGTTTAGTGCTGGAGGCGTTCTGCGCTAAGGTGGCACCGGGTTCGGGGAGCGTGCGTTCGGCAGGAGTTAGCCCTGCACTGATGTAAGCGTGGGGCTGATGTGGCGTGAGATTGCACTCCTGGAGTGCCGCGGTGGGGTTACCCCTTCCTGCTGGCACCGGGCAGCCCTGTCCTGGGGCCGGGTGGTTGCTGGCAGTCCAAGGGCTTCTCCATTCGTGCATGGATGGGTGAGCACTACTTTGAGCCCCAGCTCTGCAAATCCAGTGGGGTTCTTCCCCTGTCCCAGCACCCACACCCAAGGCTGTGGCCGCAGCGTGCTGAGCCCAGCCCTGTGCGGTCACCTGGAGCCCTCCTGCAGCTCCTCCTTGCCTTGACTGTAGCTCCACCGGAGCAGGTCACATCTCCAGCTCTGTCCTGCTCTCCTGCCACCCATTCAGCCTCTGCAAGGGGCTGCTGTGCCCTGAGGTGTGAGCTCCAGCCAGACCCAGAGCCACATCCCTGCAGCCCTGGGAATGAGGGGCGAGCTGTCAGGCCCCCCGGCAGAGGGGTTGGTGATGGAGCTGGCCCTGCTGTGGGCAGCGTGTGCACTGGGATGGAGGGCTGAGGGAGAGGGAAGGTATCCCAGCATGGAAAGCACCTGCCATCTGCCAGCCCCAAGGCTATGTCCTGCATAGGTAGAGGTGACCCTGCAGGCTCTTCCTTCACTCTAGCTCTGCTCTGGGCTGAGGGGTCCCTTCCCTGCTGCCCCAGGGTGCCAACCCCTGTGTTGGGAGAAGGAGCTGGGACAGCTTGGTGTCCTTCCCTGGGTTTCTGCTCCACTGCTTCATACCTGGGAGATGTGTGCAGAGTGTCTGCAGTCCTAAATGCCCATGGAGGAAGAGCAGGTGCTGCTGGGCCAGCACCAGGAGCTGGGCACTGCCTCCAGCTTCCAAATCTGCTCTCGCTGCTCAAGCTCGGACAGATGCAGAGCTTTGGGATGGGTTTGGTTGTGGCATACTGACCCTGTTCATGCCGTTGGGCCCCCCTCTGCTTGTCCCCTGGTTCAGATATGGTGGGACAGTGGCTTGCACGAGGCCAGCAGAGCTGGGGAGAGGGCAGGAGGGCAATGGAAAGGAACCAAAGGGCAATGCAGCCCTACAGCACAAGGGCGTACAGAACTCCAAGGGGTCCCACAGCCAGGGCTCACCCTAGGGGTGCACCGGGCCTCAGGATGAGCAGCCATGGCACAACGGCTCCTGCAGCTGGGCCAGGCTCAGGCTGCCCCGTGCCACTGTGGGGCTGAGGATGCTGCTGCTGCCAGGAGCTCGTGGCAGCAGTGGGAAGCTGCCAGCTGCTCCTGGCACAGGGACAAGGGCCCACTGTGCCCCTGGCGGTGCCTTGGCACAGGGCTCAGTGCGGCACTCAGTGGGTCCCTTCTCTCCCGCAGGGCAGACACCAGCGGAGCTTTTCATGTTGGCGGAGCCGCTTCCAGGCAGCTGGCAGGAAAAGGAAGGCCTCATCCTCTTGTCTCCGAACAAACAGCACGGAGCCAACAAAGCCAGGGTCAGGCTGGGGCTGCCCTGCAGGGCTGAGGATTCCTCCGCTGCCCCAAGGTGTTGCCCTGGAGACATGGCAGCACCAGGCTGGCACCTCTGCACCTGCCCACGTTCCCAGGCGCCCGCAGCCCCTCCACAGACAATGCAGCACTTCATGAGCCCCCATGGCAGCTGGGCCGCAGATTCCCTCAGCCTCACAGAGCAGCCCAGGGGGGCTGAGCGGCCCAGGCCTGCATACCACTGCTGACCTGGCCAGCCTTAGCTGCAGCCTTGGAGCCATGGCCACAGGCAGCCTGAGCCTGCTCCTCAGGTACCAACACAGCAGACGCTTTGCTCTGAAGGCTTGGTCACAACACTGGCCTCAGAAGGGCCTCAATACCCCCGGCCCAAAGGTACTGGTCAAGTGTGAGTTACATCTTGGGACCCTGAGGCCACAAACAAGAGGCAACTGAAGATAGCTGCAGGCACAGGACCACGTCCCTCGCTCACAGACAGACCAATTGGTACAAGCTTTGGCCTCGTTCCACACTACAAGACACACTGAGTGAAGATAGGAATCACAATGCAACACAACACTGCTGAAGAGGAAGAGGCAGCTGAGCCTGGTTTTGTGCTACTACTGGAACAGAGCTTGCGCACAGCCCTTCCTGGTGCTCACATGGGCTTTGAAGACAAACAGAAAACACCATCAACATAGGGCTGCCTTTAGATAGGAGCTCCCTCAGACACTGCCTTCAGCTCTTTCTTCTTTCCTCTTGAGACAAAGGCAAAGTTATCCTGGAACAATCACCGCAGCAAGACCCAGAAGTTGATGTTCAAGCATTTATTTTCCTGCCTCATTTTTAAATACATGCATTTGCAACTGCATGGATGCCCTGTCCCCACAGACACCCAAGGTGAAGGGTCGGGGCTCTGAGCACCTGATCAGCTGTGGGTGTCCCTGCTCAGAGCAGTGGAGTTGGACCAGACGGCCTTTAGTGGTCCCTTCCAGCTCAAACGATTCATGATTCTAAGTAAAATTGAAGCCGCTGCAAAGAAATAGCAGGAAGGTTTTGAGAGTGGTTTTATTAGCACCTAAGAGTTCTTGGCTTCCTCCTCCTACCAGAACTGAAGGTGAGGAGACAGTTGCACATCAGCTGTGCTGATGAACGTAACTCCAGGGAAGAAATATAACTCGATCAGAAATATTTGGTACGAGAACAAAGAGATGAAATGCCATGAAGAAAAGTTAAAACTGGAAATAAGAAGTTCCCAGGGAGGAGTAAAATCGTGTTAACACCTTCCTGAAGGGAGAGGAGGAGTATGGGATCAAACTTAAACACGTGAGGACTATTGGTTCTACACTGGTATGCTCCCTGTGTTAGGAATTAAAGCTTACAAGCTGCATCATCCTCGAGCTGTACTTCAATGGAATCTAGTTCTTCAGAATTCCTGCTGCTCACCTGGGAAGGACAAAGGTTTCTTCTCACTGTAACACAGAACTCGGGTTCTACAGAGGGAACATCTTCACCTGGGCAGCAGTGTGCAATCCCCATTAACACAGCTCCAACACACGTGAAGAGCTTGAGAAGCTGGTGGAGTTTGCTCCTGCATTTATGGAAGGATGCTTCTTACCTTCATGTACACGAGGATCCTCAACCTGAACGGAAGATGAACCAACCCTCCCTCTCTTCTGCTTCTTGTTTGTCCTGTGGTATGCAGAACTTAGAGCTGTCTAGTAACAGATGTTTACTTTGAACTGGTTTTCCCCCCTGCAACATCTATCACACATTCAGCCTACAAAGGAACGGCAACGGAGCGGTTCATTTGGTGCTCCTGGAGGTGGGCACGTCTTGGTCACGCTGTGACTCATTAAGCACTCAGGCTGCAGAGGTTTCTGAGCGTGGAGTTCGTGCTCACCTTGTCTGAGCAGAGCTGAGCAGACAAGGAACTCAAATCACATTGTCTGTGCAAGAAGTGGTCTGCAAGGAGCTGCAGTGCAGCCTCCAGCTTGGAGCAAGAGGGAAAGGCAATGCCCTTGTTGCTGACCCAAGGGCCAGACAAAAATTAGCAGCTCAGGGCTCCAAGTTCCAGTACTTCAATTAAAATTACCTGGAACAGCAAGAGGATGAAAGCAACACAAACCTGAGGGAGACAGGACAGAACATAGGGTCACTTTATTTTCAGCTGGTCAAGGGGCTCTGCTGCTGCTGCAATTATGTCTCAAAGAAACAGCAGCAATAATGTGCAATAACTGCTGGGAAGGAATGAGAACTCCAGCTTTCTTCTTCTGATCATCACAATTCACTGCGAGCCACGTGAGCAGCCATGCTCTCTTTAAAGGATCCTCATCCTCTGTACTGTCAGCACCGTGACAACACCACCTGCTTACACAGACCCCACACTCAGCAACTGCACGTGCAAATGCCAATCCCTACCCCACACTCAGCTTTGAGAACCCTCACAATTTCATCCCCTCCACTCGTGCTCACACAGACTGTTTGGATCTCTACTCTGGAGCTCGGGTCTCCAACTGTTTTTCTCTACACCAAGAGAAGTCTCAAGTCCTGGCCTCCTCTCCCACTGTTCAAGACCTAGTTTTAACTTCCTGTCAGGTTCTTATGAGACAACTTGCTAGGCACGACATTCTGGTCTTCCAGGTTTAACATATACCTCAGATGCAAAAAGGGGACCCACACTTTTACTTCACTAAAACCACACAGCAACCCTCCCATCATACCAGGCACAGTTCCCATTTATTTTAAAAATAAATATTTATAAACAAAAGGAAGAAAGAAATTCCAAGAATTATAATGTTAAAAACTTTCCTGCCAAAAGCACAAATGTCTTTTTCAGTCACAACAACCTGTACACCAAACAATGGCAGTACTGTCTACAAGCTCTCTGCTCTCATACGCTGTCATAGTGTTCCACTGCAGGAATCCACATCTCTATTGAAGTAATCAGCAATTCTGCACTTCCTGATGATGTGTAATGGGGCTATTCAGTCTCCTTTTGTGATCAAGTCCTCGATATATGCATCCAGTTCATCATCTGTATTAATATCAATGTCCTGAAATGAAAAGAAATAGCAGTGAAAAAGCGAATCTTGAAGAGCAGTGTGAGAACGGAAAGAACAAAACCCCTCCTTGCCCAGCAACACAGCATCCTCTGCAGCACCCATCCTGAGCAGCCTTTGCATCCTGGCTGCCAGAAGGTGGGCAGTGACAGCAGCACGCAGCTGCTTCTGCTGGTCTGGACCCAAGTGGCACCACATTGAGAAAGAATCATAATCATAGAATCATAGAATGGCCTGGGTTGAAAAGGACCACAATGATCATCTGGTTTCAACCCACTGCTATGTGCAGGGTCGCCAACCAGCAGCCTAGGCTGCCCAGAGCCACATCCAGCCTGGCCCTGAATGCCTCCAGGGATGGGGCATCCACAGCCTCCTTGAGCAACCTGTTCCAGTGCGTCATCACCCTCTGGGTGAAAAAGAAAGAGCTGCAGAACAGCTCAATTCTGGACTAAATCACCCGGTGCCTGGACTGGCCTCGGTCTGAAGGTCGTGGTGCTGTGGTTCACCCACCTCCTGCACTTTCTGCAGCAAAGCCACAATGTTAGTCCTCAGCTTCTGCAGTTTCTCCTCTGTTTCCTTCAGCTTTCTCTCAGTGTTGCGCAGGTTTTCTTCACAGGCTTTGGCCCGGGCATCAGCTCGAGTCTGATATGAATTGCACAGGTTCTGCAGACCCATCTCGTACTGTTTGAAATAGTCCTTCTGTGGAACATAACAACAACAAAAGAGGACATGTTAAAAGAAGCACTAAACCTAAAGGAGACCCCAGCAGTTGCTGCTTGAGTGCAGCTACCAGCAGGACTGAACGACACGAGGGTAACACAGCCCTTCTGCACTCCCTGGCTGCATTCCTCGCCATGCTCACACTTACATACCTCATCTGCCTACAGCATGAAGCACAGAAATCACACAGGTTTTCACATTCCCAAAGACCAGAAATGCAACAGAAGCAGACTGAATTCAGATGAAGGATATTGTGGTTTGGCAGTATGTCAGAGAAGAGACAAGCCAGAGAAGCCAGTTATCAGTTCTCCACATTCTCCATTACCAGCACACAGATGCTGGCGCAGACTCAGCCACCAAAGGAAGGACAGACCGTTCAAGCAGAGAAGGCTTCATCCCTGTTGGTGTACTCCCACCACTGCTGATACTGTTCACAGAACACATGCCTCGGGGTTAGGGAAGGAAAGCCACAGAGCTATTTTGTGGGGGCATCCTTCCAGTCATTCAAACTACGGTGGAAGAAAAAGCCCTCAAAGCTTATGAAGCATTTCCTGAACACAGCACAGTGCTGCAGCTCACAGCACTGACTCATAACAAACACGTTTCGGCTATTCTGCTGGTCAGGACTCGGAGGGAATTTCAGCATGTGTTCTCAGCTTTAGTACATATATCAAGGAAATCAGGATACTGACCCCCATGCAGAATCCCATTTGTTCCTTGCTCAACCAAGAGCCTTAAGGTGAATCACTGGTGGGCTGTGAATCTTGAAATTCTGCTCCATCTCTGTGAGCCTGGTCATCTGGAGAAGTACAACGGGGTTGGCTTCCATGCTCCCTCTCATTTTTCAGATGGTCTCTTTGTAAGTTGGACTTAAAGGTTGGGGGTAAATGAACAGATGCGCCTACGTTCCATTTCTATAGATCTCAGACCCGGCCTCTCTTGTTAAAAACTTAACAGCAATGGATGGGAACTTCAGGTAGCAGCAGCCAACAGCTTTCCCATGCAGATGTATGGTAATAGAAGACCTGAGGCACCATTTATGAACTCTTTTTTTCCCCCTCAGCTACACTTGTCTGCTACGGATACAAATCAGCTTTTGAGGTGCACAATCCTGCAACCAGCGGATGCAGGCTTGCCATAAGAATGGGGGGAAAAAAACCCAACAAACTACACAGTTTATTTTTCCAGATGTACTGAACTCACCAAGGGAAATGCCAGCAACCCTTCGGAACTCATGGAACTCAACTCCTTCTTGGAAATAGGAAAATTTGGAGGCAAGAAGTATCGCAAACAATTCCTGCGCAGGAAAGAAAAAACAAAGCCGGAGTTTGAGTCTGAAGAAGTAAAGCCATCAGGCTGCAGCAGCTCACAGGGAACTGTGAACTCACCGAAGGATTTGAACTAGTAAGTCTACTGTTTCTTGGCCACTGCTAGGACCTGTAGTGTCTGGTTCAATTCCAACACATTCTGAGGTAGAAGGTTCAGCCACAACAACCTCCTCTTCCTGCTGTGTGTCTGGACTCTGGTACTCTGGAGAGGGAGGCTTCATCAATCTCACGTCCTCACTACCCTTCTCTACCCTGAGAAGGGGAAAAAGAAAAGAAAGGGAAAATCAGATATATTTATCTACATCAGTCACACCTGAAACACAGAATCACAGAATGGCCTGGGTTGGAAGGGACCTCAAGGATCATGAATCTCCAACCCACCTGCCACAGGCAGGGCCACCAACCTCCCCATTTAATACTAGACCAGGCTGCCCAGGGCCCCATCCAACCTGGCCTTGAACACCTCCAGAGACACTTAACAGCTTCATCAGAATCTGTGCATATCTGTCACTGAGACCTCTAGGTCACACAACAGCTGCCTCCATGGGAGCGCCACATTCGAGTGATGAGCAGATTGCACTGAGTTTGTTGTGTTCACTCTTTGCGAAGCAGCTGGACTGTCCTGAGTGCACACACGCTCCCTGACATGACAGCAATCCATTTCTGTCTTCAGTATCTATGTAAGTAAACCAGAGTCTTCCTACTGAAAGCACAACAAGCCCCCAAAATGCAGCAGCTGAAGATAGTTACCAGCGATCTCTTGGAGTGGTGTCTGTAGGAACATAATCGAACTTCACCTTCCAGCGTACCGCATGCTTGCCTATTTCCACAGCTGTGACACGGCCTGTGAACCACTCCTTGTTCACACGGACCTCCACGTGCAGCCCTTTGTCTGAAAGGAAGGAGACAGTAAAGATGCCGGCAAATATTCAGCCGCTGGAGATGATGTTCTGCTTCATCTCTAGAGAAGGCAGCCACCGGGAGCTGACCTAAAACTGCTGCTTCAAACGGTACCTGAGCCATAAAAACATCACTATCACAGAGCTGAACTTCTACTTAGAAACATTCACACACAAGGAAATGACACGGCACTCTCGGACAGTGTTTCTGCTGTACCCTGGGATGTACGACATGCTTTCAGGCTCATACTAGACTAGGACAACTCCCTATGGGTTTCTACTGGGTCACTTTCCATTCAGCACCTTGGGAACAAGCTGCAGGAATTAACTGTTCTGGCAGAAGGTGCAACAGCATCTTTGCTAGAGGTCTCTCAGCCCCTCTTCTTTAGAAAGCTCGTTAATGAAGTGACATGTTTAACCAGTGAATCTAGCTCTGAAACACCTCTTTTTCACTGTGCCACGAGTTCATTTCTCACCTTTCTGAGCTTTCTTCAGTTCTGCCACATCTTCTTCCCCTGCACTGTCTGTCAGCTATAAGCAAAGCGAGGTCAGGTTAGATGTCTGCTGACAAGGCTGCAAACACTTGACAAACACCTTCTGCTGCAGAACCTTGTGCACTCTCACCTCTACCACCACCTCACTGGGATCTTTCTTCTCCTCTTTCACTGCTACGAATTTGCCTCGCTTTGTCCTCTCCTTCTTGCACTCCACTTCCTCCTCAGACAACTCCTCAGCAGTGTGTACAGTCCTCTTCCTGGGGGTGCAGGCCTGAAGGAGGCAAACAAGCTCCAGCTGTACCTCAGGTATGTTACCAAACAAAACCCATTCACCAAGTATTTAAACAACAAACAGGAAAAAATAAAAAGCCCCACCAACTCAGCATACATATCTTCCCTATTCAAGGTTTTACAGGGTGCCATACGATAACAGGAGCCCTCAACCCTGCTGCTCCATTATTTCTTCGTGATGTGACACAGCAACACGGGCTGTGCAGAACAGCAGGTAAGGAGCTGATGGTTTTCATCCCACTGAGTCTCACCTGGGGCGATTTGGCAGTGGCAGATTTCTTTGGTGTTGACGCCTTGGCAGTTTTCGAGTTGGGTGTCTCACGTGGGCTTTTGGGGCTCTGCGGGACAGCAGAGGAGGGTTTGGTTGGTGTAGTTGGTTTGGCAAGAGTCTTTGAAGTGCTGTTAGACTTTCCAGCTGTCGCAGCATCGTGGTGTGTCTTGGAAGTGCTGGCCTCCTCCTTGGAGAGAATGCTTGCCAATCTGGGAGTGTTAATATTTGTCCAAGTAGAAGAACTCTTTTTCAGCTGACTGACGGACTTGGAAGGAGGTGTAAGTGGTGGCGGCCTGCTGGGAGCATTCTTGATGACATCGGGTAAGGGAGGAGATCGTGGGCGCTGAGATCGAGTCACTGGCTGGGTGTTCCAAAACAGATCAAGGCATACAGAGAGAACAGACAGAGAAGTCAGGCTCTGAGCAAAGGACAGCACAGAAGAGTAGCCCACAGTGGTATCCCAATTACCTCCCCTGCAGGCCGTGTGCTCACTTCCAGAGGCAGCTTCTTTAAGTCAGCTTGAGACCGAACTGACGTGGTTTTCTATTAAGGGAAGAAAACCCAGAAAGTTTACCTTTAGAAGCTACACAAACCCAGCCTAGCAAACAGTTTGCCTGTTTGAAACAAGATCAGCGATGGTAAAGAAGGTGTTTTCTGCTGCCTCTCAAGATCAGGACACCAGCAGTCAACTCCCACCTTCCTAACAGGAAATGAGACTTGAGATGTTTTATTAAAACAATCCCACCCAATGAATGCAACGCAGCACATGCAGTATTAGAGGCCGTTACTCTCAGCATCACCTGCTTGCACCACGTCCCTCAAAGCCTGCTGTGCTTAATGGGAGACCTCCAGGTTTACCTGCAGCGCTTCCAGTTTTTCCTGCTGCTGGCGGATTTTCTCTGACAGCTGTTTCTGCTTTTCCTCCTGTGATTTCGAGTCTTTCTTCAAGGTTCCCAGTGGTAATTTCTGCTTCTGCTCTGGAGCTTCACACCTAGCACCAAAGGAGTGCAAGACAACTTCAGTACAGACAGCAGAATCTACATCTCTCTTGCTTGCAGCACTGTTCCCATCCCCAGTGCAGCACTAAAACCCCTTTTTCTTTCTGCAGTGGCCACAATCCCAGAGAGAGCTGTTTTCTCCCTGGGAAATGCATGATGGAAGGATCAAAAGCATTGCCAATAAACCAAGCCATTTACACTGGGAATTACCAGTTCAATGCCCTGGAGCCATATTAAACAAAGTCTGGGGATAGGTCTAGACAAAGATGGGTAACAATTTGACTGCATGAACTATTGGTACAATCCTATTTCCAGTGACAGTGCAGAAAACCCGCAAAGGAACTTAATTTCACAGAAGCATAGAATGGTTGAGGTTGGAATGGACCTTCTGGAGGCCATCCAGTCCTGGCATCCAGTCTAGGCATCTCTGCTTCTACTCAAGCAGAGATGCCTAGAAGATGCCAGGACAACGTCCAGATGGCTTCTAAGTATTCACAAGGAGGGAAACTCCAGTCTTGCTGGGCAGCCTGTGCCAGTGCACTGTCACCCTCATGGTCAAAGTGTTTTTCCTGATATTCAAGGAGGATCCTCCTTCATTTCAGTCTGTGTCCATTGCTTACTGCAATGCAACATTGCTTCTCTTGCTTGCAGCATTGTTCCTGACGCAGCCCAGAACACCACAGGTCATCTTTGCATGCTGCCAGCTGATGTTCAACTTGGTGCCCCCACCAGGACCCCCAGGTCTTTTCTGAACAGCCTCCTTTCAGCTGGGCTCTCCCACCATGCCCTGGTGCCTCAGGCTGTTCCTCCCCAGGTGCAGGACTCTGCAATTCTTGCTGAACATCACGAGGTTCCTATCAGCCCGCTCCACCAGCATGTCCAGGTCCCTCTGGAGGGCAGCACAACCCTTTGGCAAAAGAGCCACTCTTCCAGTTTTGCATCACCAGCAAACTTGCTGAGAGCACACACTAATCGGTGTCCACCCGCATGTCAGCACCAATTAGTACCTCGTCACTACCTGGTCAGACTGCAAGCACAGCCCACAGGTGTGCCATGCAGGTACAGAACTACTGTCTGTCACTCCAGCTGTTCCCAAAAAACTCCTGACCATAAATATGCAAATAAGGCATTATTTATATTAGCTGATTCTTACCTATTCTGTTCAGGATCAGGGTTCATAGAGCACACCCAACTATCAGGGTAATTCTTCTCCACTGAACTCAGCTGGAATGGGAGAGTCCTCCATTTCAGGCATACATCTGTTAAAGTAAACACTTTGCAAGTCAGAAATGCACAGCTTGAGGCACACAAGTTCTCTTCCTACAGCACTTCTCAGGCTTATTTAATGCCCAAGGATCACATCTATTTCCAAAACATATTCAATGACAGTTAAGACTAGTGGCAAAATACAGATGCACACAACATATACCTCCACTTTGAGGAAGACCTCAAATCTGGTCAACAAAGCAACCGTAACAATAATCTGATGAAGCCTGGCATCAACTGATACTCGAGCACTTCACTGCTACAATGACAGCACTTAGAAATGGAGCAGCCCATCCTGAAATCACTGCTCATCTCAGGAGGCAGGCTGTCCCTTACTGGCACCAACACTCAAGAACTCAGAGACATAACCACTAAAATTAGATAATGTCATAGATTTTAGATGAGTCAGATGTACTGAGTTTAGTTTTTAGGGCACTGCTGGACTACGAGGAAACCATCATCATAAAAACTAACAAAAGGCAGGCATTTTTAAATCAGGCTCTGGGAGGACTTCACAAGCCGTGGCAGATGTCAACAGCAAAGATGATGAAGAATAACAGGAAAGCTCCTCCTATGCATGAAGAACCTGGAAGTTGCTGAGAAAACCATCCAGGGAGGAGAGCATGACAAAATAATTCCAAAAGATTGGCCCTATGTTCCTTGCTACATCCTCATTCCCAGTTCCCGTGGGAAAATGGGCATGGGAGTTTGGTGTCCCTCTATGAAATGAGGAAGTGGTTATGTTGAGATCTCCCTTCTCCCAGCTGGAATAAGGGCTAAGCCAGAGCCACTCAGCAGTGCACAAAAGAGAAGTGAAAAGATGACTGTAAATGGGTCCCTTCTGTGCTATATCCAGAGCTGTTTAGCAGGCTGGTGCATGAGAACACAAGGCACTTGGCTGCTCTCCATTGCTTATGGGGAACTTTGAGATCTTATTTGTGTTGAGATGGGTGGCTTTGGTCAGTCCCACTTCCTATGACATTTCTAAGCCCATTCTCAACTCTGCTGCTAAGTACGTCTGTCCTGTTCTGTAAGGCTGCCTGAAGAACATCATGATCAGCACACTATGCAGGACCAAAACCTTATTTTAAGACATTGAAATGTACCAGCAGATCTGGGTAAAAGGCAGAGGGAACTCAGAAAAGGAGACAAGCCCTAGCAGGGAACCATGATAGAGGAGCTCATCTCAAACCTCCTCCCATTTATCTGTCCCCAAACAGAGGAGCAGCCTCCTCACTGCACCGATCACACGCACCGCACTGGATGGTGGTTGGGATCTCCATGGCTCTGCGGCGTTTGTAGCGCAGTTCACCGGATGGAGGCTGGTTCCAGTTTGCTGACAGATAACCAAACTCATCCCAGAACTTGATGATACCCCTCTGGGCTAGAAAACAAACAAGCTTCCATTCAATACGGAGTTATAATCACAAAAATCACCACATTCACTCTTGGCTGTCCTCTCCCATAGCTCCCTTCCAGCCAAAGTCTCCCCCTCCTGCCTCTGGAAACTGTAAAGCTTCATTACCTATAGCTACATCCTTCCAGTACTGAGCTAAATGCTCTCCCATGGCCTTCAACAAGTGTCGGTATTCTTTGGCATCAGCAAAGTCTTGTTTATTATGAGTTGGCTCCAGAACCAGATAGGGCACATCCACGACACCGACTACTCCACCACATGCCCTGCGAGAGGAACACACAGTCAGGAACAGCATTAGACCAGTAGATCATTGTTCAGACAAATAGCACAGAGAACAGCAGATGGCACACATACAATCACACACACACACGTTCTTGCAGCAGTATTGTTCTTAAGTTTATCAGCTTTCTAATTCAGACTTCAGCTGGTATGGAAAGAACTCATTTTTAATTGGGAAAACATGGAAGTACTGTGAAATGTTAGAATATGTCAGAATCCAAACTGAAGGTTGAGAAAATGAAAACCTCATGCTCACGAAGGATGATTAATGCAGAAAAAGATTATTGGAAGGCCTAAGTTACGTGTAAGAACATGCAAAAATATTGCTGAAAAATCTCCAAAACTCACATGCCACCCTCCAGCTGTGGGCCCACCTTCTCATACATCTTTATCAGCCGACTGCAGTTATAGATGAACATGCCATCCAGCTCACGCTGCTCAATATTCACACCAAAAATAAAATTCAGTTCTTTGGGTTCCTTCAGTGCCCTGTAACAGAACGAAAGAAACTCTGAGCAGTTTGAAATCTTTTGTTCTTATTTCTAAAGAATAGAATCACGGAATCACCAAGGTTGGAAAAGACCCACAGGATCCAACCATCCACCCAACACAACATCTAAATGTTCCTTGAACACCTCCAGGGTCGGTGACTCCACCACCTCTCTGGGCAGCCCATTGCAGTGCCTGACCACCCTTTCAGAGAAGTAGTATTTCCTAACGTCCAGCCTGAATCTCCCCTGGCGCAGCTTGAAGCCGTTCCCTCTAGTCCTATCACTGGTTATAAGAGAGAAGAGGCCGACCCCCAGCTCACTACAACCTCCCTTCAGGTAGTTATGGAGAGCAATGAGGTCTCCCCTGAGCCTCCTCTTCTCCAGACTGAACAATCCCAGCTCCTTCAGCCATTCCTCATAAGGCCTGTGCTCCAGACCCCTCACCAGCTTTGTTGCCCTTCTCTGGACACGCTCCAGGGCCTCGATGTCTTTCTTGCAGTGAGGGGCCCAAAACTGGACGCAGTATTCGAGGTGCGGCCTCACCAGAGCTGAGTACAGGGGGACAACTACTGCCCTGCTCCTGCTGGCAACACTGTTTCTGATGCAAGCCGGGATGCCATTGGCCTTCTTGGCCACCTGGGCACACTGCTGGCTCATGTTTTCTTGAGTGTAAAACCGTGACGACACTACATCTGGAGATGAGTAAAGCACAAAGACTTCGCAGTGCAGACATCAATTCAGGCTGAATATTACTTGTTGAGGCAATTTGATTATTCATCTGGATACGAGTTCTCCTATGGGAATGGATTTTTGGCTTGTATAGCAGATCTACTTTCTAAAATACTCCAGTAGAGCAGAGTTTTGAATACACTCTTTGAATACACTGTTAGGCACAGACCCATCCTCTCCTACAGCACTTTGGTTTCTATCTTCCAGATGCAGCTCCCTGTGCTGCTATCCCTACAGCCTCCATAGTCAGATTTTTGGACATTTCTCCAAATGACAGGTTTTACAAGGTTACAACACCAACTCTGACAGCTGCACAACACAACTAACAGCCTCAGAAGAGCTTCTTTTGTTTTGGTTTGTTTTCCTGGCAATGTCAGGTTGGCAATTCGTACAATTTCTGACTTCTTTATGCAGCAGAGAACTTCAACAGAAGTGGCCTCAAGTACGTTTGTGAGCACATCCAGATTCCTATTCCATCCCTGTCAGGAACTGTATCTCCTGCAGTGCAGGAAGCCTCAAGATTTAGGTATCCCTGTTACAAAATCAAACAAAACCCACATATTTTACAAAACTGTTCTTCTTTGACAGATTAAAGCAGATTCCACAGCTTTCACCAAACCCAGACGGAGGGGATTTGCAATGAGGACACCTTAGTTTCAGGCTGAAGGTATCACCAAACACGAGGCAGAAAGTTTTAACTATTACCTAACGTTGTCTGTACCACTGTCCTGCCTTACACCTACGTGCATTGCCCCAGGGAGGTGTTTGGCTTTTCTAAGTGTTTAATTCCTAGAGCAGAATCATAGAATGATTAAGGTTGGGAAAGAGGCCTAAGCTCACCAAGTCTGACCACCAACCACCACCAAACACATCCCTCAGTGCCACGGCTGGTTGAAGATGCTTGGAATTCTTTCTAATAATCTGCTGGCTGTCTGCTACCACTGTCAGATACTGAGAGAAGCTGAGTTGTGCATTCATGAGCATTACACTGTAGTAACCCGCAGCTCTAAGACTGGAGTCTATCTTAACGTTCAAGCGCCTCAAAATCAATCCCAGAAGCAGATTCATTTCACGTCTGTTCTCAGTTTTCTTGAGGTCACCCTTGCCTTCACACAGATGTATATATATACCCTTTCTTGGAAACAGAAGCTCCCACAGGGCCTCAAATGGGACACAAGAGACCAATACACCTCAAAACTGCGGGCAGCAACACCTCCTGTTCTGCTGTGGGCTTCTGAGGTTCCCTGGAGAAGGATGTAAGGCCTTGAATTTCAAGTGAAAAGGTGCACTCTCCTACAGAATAGGGAGGGCATCTCCTCATTTTTATCAGAGGACAGGAAGTTCTGACCCAAATCATGGAAAACTGTTTGTCTAAAGCCCAGCCAATCAGCTATTATTAGGACTTGTGTAGTTGTCCTGCGGGCTGGATTTATGACCTGACCTTACACACGGGCTTTGGGAACCAGAAAGAAGACTATACACCAGTCTAGAACTGGCTGCACACTTGCACGTCCTTGCTCAGGAGCGGAGCAGCTGAGCCTACACAGGAGTCAGGAGAGAAAGCTGCTTTCCCTGTTGATGGTTGTCACATACATCTGTTTTCCTCATCACCACATATTTGAAACCTGACTATAACTCACACTTAAGCAGAAAGAGCTGCTGAAGAAAGTCTGGAATTTCTCATTTCCAATCAGTCGACGAAGGCCAGACAGAAGCTAACTTCTTTATTTTAAGATCAATGTTTGCTGATCAGCTCTCTTAAAGGAAAAGCATTTTGCCCACTGAAAGGAAGGCTGCTCCACTGACAAACTTATACTTCATACATTACCAGTGTTGTCAAAACCAAGAATTAAAAGACAAACTTTACATGCACAATTCGGATGGAAGCTGAAGATCACAGCTCTGCTGCTTTTGATTTAAAATTATTTAAGATATTAAAATGCATTAAGTTCATTTCTGGCAACAAGTGTGGGATAGTCCTGACCCAGGCAGGGATGTAAATTAGCATGCAAAACAAACAGCTAGGAACAGAGACTTGGTACACACAAATCCCTACCCATGCCCACCACCAGCCTTCACTTTAAGTAATCAGCCTTTATGTTAATCAGCCTTTACTTTGAGAGCTGAAGTTTTGTGTTAGGATTTGTGAAAACTCTTCATTTGTGAAATGCATATGAAAATTATGCAGAAAACTCATATACAAAGAGTTAATTATTCCCATGAGTGCATCAGTAGCAAAGTTAATTGTAGCCCGAGCCAAGTTATAACAGCACGTTAGGAATTGATGGCAAGGACTGCAACAGAATTCAACAGGCTTTGAGGAAACACCTCTACAACTCCAGAAGTCATTTCACTGTTAGCTGATAATGTGTGATAAGCAAGAGAATGATGTTAAAAAAAGAAAAAAAGCCATTTTCAAATGCTTTTTTCAGGAACTAAGAGGGGAACAGCAGAAGCAATCCGAAAAGCCAACTCAACCCCCAGCGCACACACACGATGCCCACATATATTTAAGCTTTGAGCTGAATTTTTCACTCTAGCACATGAAGTAAAGCAGGAGAAACATTGGAGCATGCGGAGAGAACAGGCTGAGAAGATCAGAGCTTGCAGCTGCCTCGTACTCACCGCTGCTTTGCATCCTTAATCCTCTTCTTGACGTCGGCCTCCCGGCGCATGGTTATGGCCGAGTTCTGCACCTGCCGTAACGTCACCTGCCAACACGTATGGCACAGTAAAACTGCTGCTGTGAGATCCAGGAACACTCAACTGCTGAGGTTTTTTCTCCCCCCTCTTCGAAAAGATCTCTCAAATCTTCCAAATGTAAAGAATTCACCAGCTGTGCTGGGCAATAATTAGCACTCCCAGACACACAGGGCTGCGCCAGTTGCTGGGTTGCTTAAGCAGCTACACAGTTGCTTAGAAGGAAGCATCCAAATGTAACTGTCAATGCAACCAAAGCCACAGGGTGAAGGGCAGGACAGGACAGGGAAATAGCTGCGATACTCCAATGCTGGATTTTTCGTTAGCTGTCATTAAGGAGTAATTTTAAGCTCAGGCCACTTGCTGCACCACCTGGCAGCTCCCTCCCAGCTCGGCCTTCCCACCTCTCAAAGCCCACAGGGCTGCAGCTTCATGAGGTACCATCAGAAGGAAACAAAAAGAACTTTCTAACAACGGTCTGAGGAAGCTGAGGATGAAACTGCAAATGAGAGAGAGGATCCAAAAGAAAGAAAATAAAACCCCCACGGTTCTACCTTCGTTCCAATACTTTGCGTTCCCTCAGCCTCAAAGGAGCACCAATCAAAGCACCTTCACAGCAAAACTCAAACATTGGCAGGAGATCATCTGCCAACTGATATATATTCAAAGATGTGTGCACTGGAGTATCAGCACGCTTCCTTCTCACTGGGGCTGGAAAACAGACATGCTGAAGCACGTCCTGCAGCGATGACACCGCTGACAACTGAGCACTGCTGACAACTTATCTCCAACAGAAGTCACCAGCTGCTCCCCTCACATACCCAAGTGCTAACAGCAGTTGCTGAGCAGTTAGCTCTCCCATCCAAAGCCACAGCTCCGAACCTTTCCCTCAGTGCCCAACACACCCAGCTTGGCAGAGAAGCAGAACTCACCCTGGACTCCCGTGTCAGGTCCCCCCCGAGGCGCAGCTCAAACGCACGGGCTTTGCTCTCTGCCTCCCGAGCCTTCTCCTCCGCTGAAACACCCAGAGAGAGAACAACATTAACCAACATCAGCACCATCAGCCACTCAGTACAGACAGCACAGCACGGCATTCAGCTGGGGTCAACAGATCTTCTGTGCTGGGTTACCTGGACAAGGGAGAGACGACAAAGTAACGCAAAAAGGTACAATAGAAAACGTTGTATATGAGATGGTCATTAACAAACCACCTTAAATTTGGCCAGAGCTCACAGTCAACACTGGCACATCAGCAGGGCTGAAATCTGTGAGAGCACATCTCAAGGAAGGTGTGCACTTGGGATGTTCACCATGTTTTTCCTGGAAAAGAATATTCATCTGTGCTATACACAAAGCAGGACACAGGAAACCTACCATTAAGTCCAATGCTCTTTGCACACCCAAATTTTACTACCTAAAAGGACTTCCTCTTCCCACCTCTTTTACATATTACCAACGTGACTGCATGCCAGCTGGCACACGTCGCCCCATACGCCCACCCACTTCAGATCCACTCAACAAACTGCATTTTCAGCAGAGAAATTCCTTCCTAAAATGGAGACACAAGCAGCTCTGGCAAGTTAGCAACGCATACCTTGCATCTGCATGCTCTCCCATCTAAAAGCACATTGGTTATGATCCTCTAATACTCCCTTTCATGTCAGGAGGCTGTTGTGCTTACAGCTGTATGGACAAAGAACTAACTGTTTGGAACACATCTCTTTTCTCCATCCCACACACTATGAGGCCCCACGGTAAACGTGGACTGGCAAGCCATGCCCTGTTTGGGCAGGGGATGCTTCCAGCTGCAGCTGCCACCTGGACCATACATGTCATGGAGGTATTTTGGCTGCTGATGCAGAACTGATGTTACTGCAACACTGTGTCAGCTTATGGGAGCAGGAATTGCTGGGAGTTACTGTAGAGATTTCTAACAGGAATAGATATAAAATAAGCACAGAAACATTTGCACGCGCAATTACTAGAAGAAAGGATGAGATATGCAAGAAGCAGCAAAATATCACACGGTAGGATCCTGGATACAAGCAGCATCTCTCCAAAAAACAGTGCTCTCTTTCCAACCAGAAGGAATCCAGACGTTGCAGGGAGCACCTGCTGAGTGGTCACCACTATCCTCAGTGCTGGGTCAGGATTACATGTGGAAATGCACACCTGTGGTGCATCCAGGTACGAGAATGCAAATGGGTAGTCAGTCTGCTGGGACCATGGAGGGCCACCTTTCCTTTCTTCTGTGTTCTGCTGGAGCTCTGTTACTCCAGTTCCCACAAAAGCACACTCTGAGGGTCACAGTAACTTATCAAGCAAGGAACAGCTTAATTGCGTGACAGACTGAAGTCACCCAATGCCCTCACAGTGCAGCCACAGCTTGGCTAAATGGGAAGACAGAAATTTGGAGACAGCTTAAAAACACATCCACTTACATATTCCATTTCTATCTAAGCTTGGATCACAGCAGCTGGCAAACTAAGCACAGCCAGGTCTGAAGGGAAGAATGGAGTGCTGCCTGTCCATAAGGTGATGCCTGCTTTATTAAACAGCAACTTAGGAGGAACGTCTGGCAGGGCACAATTCAGTTCCAGGTCTGAGAGTGGAGGGCCTAACAAACAAAACCACGTGTCCCAAGCAGGACACCAAGCACACACAAGTTACAGTCAGCATTCACATCCTCCAAGGGGAGGAACGTTATGGCACACCAGCAGCACTGCCAAGCTACGCACTGGGCACTCCAACATACTCTGGAGGAATGTAAAGCTCAGAACACACTTAATGACTTTTGGTATTGGACATCCACGTAACTCTTCACCTTTTCTGTGTGCTTACTTTCCAAAATGATCTCTTGACACTAGAAAATGGCAATGCCTCCATGAAGTTTCCTGGAACAACCGTAGAGGTCCATCTGCTTGCTGAGGGATGTGGATGCTACAGCTCACCACAGGAGGCAGAAAAGTTGGTTCTCAGAGAATGAGGAGTTTTTCCTCATCTTTAATACCAGCATGTCTTTATTTCTGGACTGTGATACATAGAGGATGGTGTGCATCCTCAGAGAAAACACAGATTGGAAATAAGGGAAAATTAATCTTCTCTATCACCAGTAGAAAGTTGGTATATATATGATATACCCTTGGTATATGGAACAGAATATTAAAGATGAAACTGATTTTCCCAAAAGCAAAGAAATGAGATCTGTGCCACAGCAGCTGAGGTTAATGCTACAAGAACATTTCAGCCCTGAAGACTAAATGCAGTCAATTCCTGCAGAATGAGGTCTGATGTTCACCTTGAGTTTTCAGCATGTCCAAAGCTCTTTGTTTAGCACTTTAGCTGGAGAAAGCGAACTGCTTTGGTGATGAAGGTGAGTTTGTGTTTCAGTGCTGATATCCATTTCAGTGCCAGTATCTGTTCGTGGCACTGGGACACTGAATGGCAGCATTCCTCACTGCCAACGCACTCAAGTTCACCTTTCAAACATCATGAAGGCCTCACATAATGCTGCAAGAAAGAAACCTTTCCAAATCAGAATGCAAGTTTGCTGAACACCTGCTCTGGCTACAGGCCTCAGCCTAAAAAAATTCATCTATGAGGATGGAGGCACAGCACAAACTGCTTGAACTTCATGACCTATCATACTTCACAAAGGAATAAGAACAGAGAATTAGATCCTTCTGCTGCCTTGGGCAGGGCCAAAAATCATGTTGCTGTTATAAGTGCATATGTCAAATGTGGTGCTGTCTCTTCCTCACCATAACCATTATCTGCTCTGCACAAATGCCTGTGCCTAGGGCAGCTCTTAAGACACACACCCCTGCAACATCAGGTTTATTTAGGAAACTAGAAGACACCAGTTAACACATCTTAAACTCCAAGATACCCCCAACACTATGGGTTTTCCCCACCAGGGGTTGCAGGAAGGAGAATGGCTGTTTATGAGGGTGGATAGAGATAGGACAAGGGGGAATGGTCTTAAACTGAGACAGGGCAGGTTTAGGTTGGATATTAGGAGGAAGTTTTTCACCCAGAGGGTGGTGACACTGGAACAGGTTGCCCAAGGAGGCTGTGGGTGCCCCATCCCTGGAGGCATCCAAGGCCAGGCTGGATGTGGCTCTGGGCAGCCTGGTCTGCTGGTTGGTGACCCTGCACATAGCAGGGGGTTGGAACTGGATGATCACTGTGGTCCTTTTCAACCCAGGCCATTCTATGATTCTATGATTTGTTAAATTTCATACATTTTGCATAATTAAAAGCTATACTTGTAGCTTATGTGCTTTCTATATGTTGAGTACCCAATATTATCAAGTATGGATTCTCCTGTGGACAAGATTAACAGCAAGGGTAAACTAGATGGACAAAAGGTAGTCCTGGAGCACGAAGGACACAAACAAAACATCAGGATTCTCTTGTACACCAGATCACTTTATGTCTAATAGAACAAAAATCTGTTGTTGAACAACTTCAACAGGGAATTAATCCAAGGAGAACAGAACTGTGGGATAACAAATACACAGGGCTTCAGCTAGAGCAAGGAGAGCTGTGCACCTCGAGGGCTATTCTGTTTCATGTATTCCCTAGAGGAAGTGGTCTTCAGGAATAACATAAATCCCCTCCATTGCAGAGAAGCAAGTCTCAGTCATCCATAGTAACTAATTTCTTGAGCAACCATGGTGATCACAGAAACTAATAACGTCAGGTGATATCCAGTGAGACAGCCTCGTCCCTCCCTTTGCTGCAGCAAAACCAGGAGGCATGCACACCCCAGGACTCACCTATCCTCGCCATGTGCTCTGCTTTCTTCACCTCTTGCTCTGCACGAGTCTTGAAACGATTTGAAGTATATTTGTACATCCTGCAATGATCAAAAGGTCGTCAGCAATCTCAGCAGTAGGGTCAAAGCAGGATTTCATCACTTTATTAGAAAATAAAGTCTCCATGTGCTACTCTACTTCCCCCCCCCCCCCCCAACAGATACACAATCAGCGGAGGTTTATGAATCAGTAACTGGGCATTTTGGAAGTACTCAGGCCATATCTTTAAGCCATAGATGCTCTAGCAGTAACTGCAGCTCCATCATTCCCTCTTACATTATACAGGGGAGGTGTAACAAACTCCACGCTCTTGAAAGAAATCCAAGATTAAGGAGAACAGCTTCAGTAGGGAAAAGAGCACTGAACATGCATGTAAAACTTCTCCTAACTTCTCACTCCACATAAATAATCCTTCCTTTATCTGCAAATAGCAACATGCAGTTTCACAGCACGCACCTCCAGGCAGAGTTAGCTCAAAGCCTGTAAAGCAGCGCAGGAAATGTCTGAACACAGCTTCAAGTTGCAGCTTCTAAATTTCAGGACGCTTCCACACGCTACACATCTGATTTACAGCCTTGTAAAGTGTTATTGAGTTGCAATGGCCTGTTTCATCTTCCATATACAGAGCAACATGTCAAATAACCATGTTAGGAGAGGCAGAGTCAGGTACTGGGTTGTGCAATCTCCTCAAACCTACTTGAGGATGATCTAAGCTACCTGGAGCCAAGAACCAGAACGCATTCTGAAAAACACAACTGCTGTCGACATGTTGGCATAACTAAATTACATCATCCACATTCTGCCTTACACTCCTGGGTGAGAGGAACAGGGTGAAGCTGAGTGATCTCAACAAGTGACTCTTGTGGAAGAAGGTTGTGGTCAACAGCTCTACGTCCAGGTGAAGGCTGGTGACAAGGGGTGTCCCCCTGGGGTCTGTCCTGCAACCAGTGCTCTTCAGCATCTTCATCAGCGACACAGGCAGTGGTATTGAGAGTACCTCAGTAAGTCTGCTGAAGACACCAAGCTAAGCAGTGTGGCTGATATGATAGAAGGAAGGGAAGTCATCCACAGGGACCTGAACAAGCTTGAGAAGTGGGCCCACATGAATGTAATGAGGTTTAACAAGGCCAAGTGCAGAGCGCTGCAGCTGGGTCGGGGCAATCCAGCTACATGTACAGACAGGGAGAAGAACTCCTTGAGAGCAATCTTGCACAGAAGGGTTTGGGGGTTCTGGTGGACAAGCAGCTGGATGTGAGCCAGCAGTGTGCCCCTGCAGCCCCATCTCTGGAACTGTTCTCAGTCAGGCTGGATGGGGCTTTGGGCAGCCTGGTCTAGTGGAGAAAGTCCATGCCCACAGCAGGGGGGTAAGAATGAGATTATATTTAAGGCTGCTTCCAGCCCAAGCCATTCTATGATTCTAAGAGAAGCACCTGGGCATGATCACAGACAGATTGCTTCACCAAGCAAGGTACACCTCTTCCTTTTCAACCCAGACAGGCAGACTAAGCTGTCAGCCCAGCTCCACTCCCACCTTCCCAGCGCTGCTCCCTGCACCAGCTTCAGTTACTTGCAGGAATGTTCAATAGCCCAAAAGCAAAACAAGGAACACAGATTTGGTTCCAGATAAACTGCCCCAGAGACTGAACAATCCCAGAAAGAAGAAACCACCCAGCCATTACGTTTTGCTTTATTTTGCAATGCCAAGTGACTTTGGCTACAGCCAGGAAAGCTCACACACAAGTGGTGTGGAGCAGATATGCATTGAGAAGTCTGACAGACAAGAAATCCACACTTTCCTGCCTTCAAGATGTTCATTACAATCATCCTAGAGCGTCCTCATGAAGGAAACTCTCTTGCACATGGTACAATAGCACACAGTTCCCAGAGACAGCCAAGGCAAACAAAGCAGCACGCAGTGCTACTGCAGCCACCAGCACCTGATGCCTGCTGAGATCACTGCTTGCTCAAATAGCAGGCATATAATGAATGATGTGCAGAACAGCCTGCTTACTTCTAGCTGCACGTACTGTGCTGCAAAACAAGTTGAAACAGTGACTGTGGGAGGCAACAGATGAAGTAACTGTTCAAGAGATGAAAGCAGCTTCCAGGGAGGGTGGTGCTGCAGCATCACACCTATAAATGCTGCTGAAAGATCTGCACAAAAGCAGCCTGCTCCTGACTCCTGCACATCACCGGTTCCAGAAAGGTCGTATGAGGCCTCACTGAACTCTAGCAAAGGGCAGAATATACCCAGAGCCCTTTTGTAAGGAAAAACTGCTTCCTCAGCAGTCTTGGATCTCTTTCTCCCACCTGAATGGGAGGGCCACATTGGTAGCTGATTGTACAACCCACAGAAAGACAGCATTCAGGAAGGACAGGTGACAAAAGAATAGATGTCCTGCTCAGAACACAAGCTGTTATTTCTGAAGGAGAGCAAAACAAAGGCTGCAAAACCCAGATTTGCACAGTAAAGGCATTTAAACACCCTGAGGACCATTACAAAATTAACCTGCAGACAAGTCACTGTTAAATCATCTTCCTTCAGAGATGAAGACCAAGAGTTACCGCCCTTCAGACAGGAGAGAACTCACTGCCTTCAGGAGGCAACCCTCCTTAGCAGATCTTGAGAGCAGAACGGCCCAACGCAGAGCATGAAATGATCACTTCAAGCAGAAAGACACCTGGCCAAAAGCTCACCAAGAGGGATGTAAGACTACAAACAGGATCACTTCTTAGCTCACCATCAAGTAATGGCCATGCTAAGAGCACGCAAGATAGCTTATAACACATTTTCTTAAAAACCCAGCAACAGAATGGACAGGCGTGTCTCTATACTGATGGACGAATGCCATTCCATTACAGTGCTTAACCAGCCTTTAATTAGGAGGATATGAATAAAATTAACTCAGGCATCATGACTCTTCCGCAGAGATTAGCAAATAGCCCTTATGTAGAACACTCAGCATCTCTTTGGGCTGTCAGCCAGGGGAGCCATCACAGCCTGCTACATGCTGTCCGCTGGCTAGGAGAGCTCAGCGCTAATCTGGCCTAGACTACAGCAGCTCTGCCACAAACAGCTGTGCTCAAGTCTACAGCATTAACTGTCCTCCAAAGGAATGCTGTAACATCAGTATGCTTCCCCTCTATGCTCCTGTACACATCAGAGTCGTTTTGCAAGTTCAAGAGAGTAGCATTAAGCTGCAGAGCACCCACAGCTCAGTAGCTAAATGGGGATGCATGAGCTCCGGCTTCAACTCTAAAGGGAAAATCCTTGACACAGCACCTTGAATTTTAGTAAGTTCATGGAAACATGCAAACAAGTCACCAAGTGCTGTAAAAAGAGGAACTTCATTCTCAAAAAGGACTGGCTGACTGGCTTTCCTCCCTTGAGAAAGAGCTATTCAAGAGAGAATAACTCTGCTTAGGTGCCAGAAGGGAAGTGAATGACTTCTCACAACCTGTTCATGGCACACTGTGGGCACCTACCAGAAGAGCTCTCAAGATCTACGATGAAGTTTCAGCAGCCCTGCAGCCATCCCTGGCTGGCATTAGGAGTACAAGACCAGAAGGATGCAGTCTAGACACTCTAAAGAATGACTCTCCTCTTTTGCTTTCCTTCCATAGCGCTCTTCTGGACTGTGGCACAGGATGAAGCAGCACATGGCAATCACACACAGGTATAATACAGAAATTCAGAGTGAAAGATGCTATCAATCAAGCAAACCAGGATGTACAGCAGCATGTCATTCTGACTGCCTTTGGCAGCAAAAAGGCTGAGAAGGGGAGAGCAGCGGGTGCAATCTCACTTGACTTTTCTCAAGTTTCTGACACCACTTTCCAAATTCTAATTAAAGAAGCTGAGTTAAGTATGAGCTTGACAGGCAGACTTATGTAAGCTGAAAATTGGCCAGGTTCAAAGGGCACTAATCAGCAGCTTGACAACTAACTGCAACTAGGAAAAGTACCCAGGAAGTTGATGGTGGGCCCACACTGTTTAAAATCTACTGCAGTACAAAACAGTAGTGGGTTATTAAGGCATAGGGCTACCTCAGAATGCGGCCTGCATGTGTGCTGCCATGGACAGAACAACGCTATCGTCTCAGATAGACCTAAATACACATTCCCTTTACTCCCCTCATCCTTAGAACCTTTTATATTCTCTTTTAACTGACAGCGCACCTCATCTCACTTTCAAATGTGCCATGTTTAAGGGAATGGGAACATTTCCCAATCTCTATGCAAACCTAGATTAGCCACCGATAAAAGTTAATCTTCAAAATAACTATTTCAAAGTGTTCAGTGTGGTTTCCTTTCTGTAATCATTCTAGGACGTACCACAGGCATTTCCCTGTCCTATTAAAAAATGGAAGGCTGGGGGAACTGGAGGCCGGTCAGCTCACTTCTGTGCCTGGCAACACAGCTTTCAAGAGGATGTGCTCCAATATGCTAAAGCCCATGGAAAATAAAGAGGTGATTGGTGACAACCAACACAGCTTCACTAAGGGTAAACCGTGCCTGCCAAATCTGGTGGCCTTCTGATGGGGTTATGGCCTTGGTAAATACAGGAAGAGCAACTAACATCATCTGTCTGGACCCACACAAAGCATCTGACATTGTAAGAGACAGGGATGTCACACAGGGCAATCTGTTTCTGTGGCTTCAATGTGGAGCTAGTAGGATACAACCAGACAGCAAAATGCTACACCTTTTTTTGTAAGAAAGGCCCTGCACGTGTAAGCAGACTTGGGCTCTAACGCTTACCTTGGCTTGTACAAGCAGCAGGAAAGTCTCTTGGTTTGTACCTTGTGTCCGTTTATGAAGATTCTCATTCTGGGATCAATGTACAGCACAGCAGCATAGGCACGGAAGGAGCGGCGCTCAGGCTTCCTGCAAGAGAGATGTTTACAGAAACCAAGCAGTTTGTTCTGCATTTCCCTGTAGGACTACTGGGAGACACTCTCCCTATTACGACCACATAGTTCAAAGATGACTCATTCAATTAATCCCCTGAGTAATCAACGGCTCCTTCATCAGAGCGCTCATCTTTTGTCTTTCCATTTTAAGGCTGTTTACGAGGGTGGATAGTGATAGGACAAGGGGGAATGGCTTTAAACTGAGACAGGAGGGGTTTGGGTTGGATATTAGGAGAAAGTTTTTCACCCAGAACCTGCCCTGATCAAACACAGAAATAACAGCACATGGAAGAAGCAGCTCCTTCCTGTATCAGTGTTAATCATGAAAGCTCACCATCATGCATTAAGGAAACTGAGAATCCTATGAGGTCCCTAGAGGCCTCCAAGAGCTTTGCTGCACCTGCATACTCAACATCAAGCTAATATATTCAAACACCACAATGGTTTAGGTCAGTTTTTCCTTTTCAGGCTACAGAGCTTCCAGAAAGCTCATTTCACAACTCCTTCCTAATATGTGGAATAAGCACCACCACCCTCTGCTCCTCTAAGCTGCCCTCTGTGGATTCTGTCTTCATCTGAAGGAAGGCCCATGGGCGGCCTGCATCCACCAGCATCATCTGCTCACTGAAGCTGACCTGCCCAATAACTCACATTTTCTTGGTGTTTGTTTAACCACAAACTAAACACCTGTTTGAGATCAGACTCATGACCAGCATCACTGACAAAAACTTGATACCTATAGAAAATTACACTCACAGCTGAGGGCATCCTCCCTTTATGACATTCAAGGTTATTGAGTTTGCTGCTACGACTGAGACAATGCAGAAATTCATACCAAACACAGAAGCGTAGTGTCTGTGGAGTTCGTGCATACAAACAGCTCAAACTGCTAAGAACTACTCACCACAGGAAAAGCTGCTTTTAAAAAACCACAGGCACACAGCATACAGTCAAACCCAAAACAACTGGATCACAATCCAAGGGCCTGTAATGTCAGTCACACTTACGTTCCCTCTGGGGGAGTTTCTGCCATCTGAATGTCTCGAGGGTCAGAAGTCACATCCAGCTCTGGCTCCCCATTGTCCATCAGCTTGAGGTTAAAGATGATCACCAGGGTGCCTAAGCAAGTGACAAGCTGATTAGACAAATCCAAGCCAAAGTCCAAACCACCCTGCCCATACCAGCACCATACCTTTCTCACCACGGATCTTATTAAACTGCTCCATCACTTGCTGTTCTGTTTTGAACGGGGAATACTTGTAAATGAGCTCCGTCTCAATAGCAAACTTCTCCATGTTGTCACTCACAGGCTCCCGGTTCCACACACTCCAGGTGGGCAGTGGAACAATGACCTGCAAACAGCACTGTATCAGGAGCAACCCAGACTCACCCCCTCTATGCCACTTACGTGGATCGAGGCTGAGTGAACTCAGCCCTTTCTAAAGGCCCCTACTTAGTGCAGGAGCTCTTCTTTGCAGTGCTTTGCACAACTGCCAAATGCCCAAGGATCTCTCTTTCCCAGCCTCCAAGTTATTCTTCTACAACATCTAGTCTTAGACCAAACAGCTCCAAAGCAAACTGTGAAGTTTTGGCTGCTCAACATCTACACAACCCATGGCTTTCTTTCCTCTAGCAATGGTTTATTCCTAACACTAAAAAACCATGAGCTTTCATTCTTTAAAAAAAAACCATCAACCTCTGTGCTTAACACCTCTCTTGAGCTTCAGTATTCTTCATTTATTCTGATTTTCCTTTCTTTATTATTTTTGTATGATTCTAGAAAGGTTATCAGCTTTCTGTTGTTTAGAACAAACCAGACAGAACTGTAGACTGCAGGTGCATACCAAGTACAGAGAGTCATAGAATGGCCTGGGTTGAAAAGGCCCACAATGCTCATCTAGTTCCAACCCCCTGCTATGTGCAGGGTCACCAACCACCAGACCAGGCTGCCCAGAGCCACATCCAGCCCGGCCTTGGATGCCTCCAGGGATGGGGCATGTCCCTTCCTTGTTTTAGAATTAAGCTCAAGCCAAAACTCCTGGCTGCAGTGGCACTATGGGAGCTGCACACAGCACTGCTGGCTGCCCCCTGGCAAGCACTGCTCCATCAACGGCTTCTTCGTGCAGCTCCCTCAGATATCACAATGGAAAATACTTCTTGACATACTGTAGTGCAAAATAAAAACTTCTCATTATTGGCCATGCTTGAGCACAGAAATACTTCCATGTTAGGAGTTCAGATAAAGAACATCCGAACTACCTACTAAAGGCATATAAATTCAACAGGCAGAACCACACTGATTTCAGCACTCATCATGTTACTTCATTACGTACAAACCTCATCGATGCCTTCCTCCTCGTGAAACGTCCGGGACAAGAGGAGGCAAGTCATGGTGTTACTTTTCTTTGTGAACAGGATAAAGTCCTTCCCAATCCTCATGGAACCCCTGGAGGAAGATTTCAGGCAGCACATTACACCTGCTGACCACCACTCTTTGGCAAACTAGCAGAATTTATGCAAATGCTTCAAAAAGCAAACCAAGCTATCTGTCTGTTTCCATTCTGCTCAATTACGAGACTCCAAAAGCAGATAATAGGGAAAATGGCTTAAAAACAGCAACTACCCTCTCTTTCTAAATATATCATTCCTTCCAAATAAGCATCTAAGCCTGGACATCTTCACAAGAAGAAATCAAGCTCTCTAAACTCTTTCCTCTCATACTAATCACAGTTTAAAGGTGGAGAAGTACAACAGAGCTTTCCAAACTCCTATATGCACTGTAAGTCCATCTGACTTGCACCAGCCAAGTTTCCCAGTAAGAGGCTGCAGCATTATTCTGCTTCAGTTTCACTATTTGTCTGCCATAGGCACGTGAAGGTTTTTTGGTCCTGCTTTTCACTACTTCTTCCAGCTCTGACCCATACCCCGTGTTAAGCATGACAACAAAACACTGCGATCAGCTTGGAACAGGCCTCTCTGCCCCAGTGCACGTCCAAAGTGTTCCTGCATACCAAAACACGGCATCTTTATTTAGATTTCATCTGCATGTGTTCTCCTGATAAAAGAAACACCTCTAAGCAAAAAAAAAAAAGCCAACAAAACACTGACAATCTCAGCTCTAATCTCCACAATCTCAGGAGACTGGCTGTGATTGATACCCACGATTTCAAGCCGTTCCCGTACTGCCCAATTTGAGTTGACTCCGGCGATCGCTTGGCTGATTTACCAAACTGAATAACGCTGGCAGCTTCATCTGCAATGAGAGACAGAGCAAACCCAAGGTTTGTTTTAATACAAAGACTTGGATACACATTCTGTATGTGAATATGCTTGTTTAAGTAGCACAGAGACCGTCATATGGAAGAGGTCTCAAGCCCAAGCCAAGGTCTCACCTTGAAGTTCTGCTATCCAGCTCTGGTCAATGGCACTGCCTGTATTACAAGCGTTGTACAGATGTGGTTACACTGATAAGAAGAGTTCGAAGTTTCATATCAGACCAGTGCCCCCATCTGAACTGCACAAAGATGTTTAACTAAAAAATGGCAACAAGACCATCTGTTGTGTCGACCACGATTATCAGTGCACTCGTAAACCAAAACTCAACCCTGGGACACTGCAGCTCCGAGGCTACTGCTAACACCACAGACTCAATGCCCCTCATACTAGAGCATAAGTCACCATATAAAAAGGCTTTGAGTTCAGAATAAATGAATTACTTTCTCTTCATGAATTTGAATGGAACACTATGACCAATTAACGCACTGCTACGCCGAAAGCTAATTTTTGCAACTACTGCATAAAGTCAGAGTATTTTAATGGCATAGGACAAAACTAATGGATACATTAGATGTAGATCTAGATTAGATTAGATCCATTAAATGGATACCCTCTTTACAGCTGAGAGGGGCTGTCATTTTTAGTTCAAGCCTTTCCATTGTTCAAGGTACAAAGCCTTTTAATATCATCCGTAGGACAGAAGAATTGTCCTGCCTTTCCCCAGAGATAGCAATCAATTCACCACAGAATCTCCTGGGAGAAACGAAGTGCAATTCCAGATACAAGGGAACATGAAGTGCCTTAACAGGAACAATAGTTTAAACAGGAAAACTAACAGCAATTACATCCTCAATGCATATACAAGCTACAAGGGAGCCTGGGACATCCCTTACTATACACTACCACTACAAAGAGCTGGAGCCAATGGTCAGGCTGGGTTTGAACATAACCAAGTTCACTAGCACTGAGGCCAGTTTAATTGGTTTAATGAGACATCACCAAGCTGCATGTTAGAATGCTATCACCCATGCAAATGGCATTCAGATTTAAAGCCGCAAACGATAAGGCAAAAATAAGAGAGAACAACTTTGCAACAACCTTGCTACCTCCGTTCAGTCTGTTCACAACGAAGGTCTATGGGGTGTTTCAAATGCACATTCTGAAAGGATTTTACAGGACCTCTTTCCTTTTTCCAGCCTATGATGGTCCTTTCATGCCAATGAAAGCAAACGTTAGAAGGTTATCTCATATTTGGAGTCTGGATTTCATTTTTTATGGTGTTAGTTTTAAAACCGAGTCAGACTGGTGTATACGAGATATCCTATGAGCACATTATGAGCCCCCTTTCGCTATGCAAAAAAGTTTTATCAACAACTGCTTTTAAGAAATATTTTAGGAGCCTAAAAAAGGAAAGGAGTAATTATCTGAGGCATTTCCTTGCTCAGAAAAGGTGAACATATGGTTTATCATTCAGTGTTGGAGATTCAAAACCACTCTGAAAATACAATTTCTCTTGGGCAGAGGAACATCAACGATGCCCTGAAGAGGGAAGTCCTGAAGGGCAAAGACATTTCTCTCTCTGCTCCAGACCGTCTTTGGGAGATATTCAATTCTTACCCTCCTCCCAACAAACAAGGTACAAATGAAAACTCCTCCACTCTTTTTGAGTTAACGCTCTAGAGGGAGTTTCACTTACAACTATTTTAGTCACACTGTTTTTGTTTCGTCATGTCTCAGAGTTGCTAGATGTAAAAAACAAACTCCCTGGCAACAAAAAGAGCGCCGATGTGAGCTATGCTAAACAGAAAGGACAAAAAACCATTTGAAAGAACACCCTGAGCATGGCAGATTGAGCCTTAAAATTCCAGAAAAAGAATAAGGGCACCAATTAAAAACATTTCTAATAAGAAATATCAAACACCTGAGGTGTAAAAATGGGAGACGGAGTTGTTTAAGTCCTGATTGCTGTTCATCCAGGACAGTGACAGAAAACCCTCCTGAATGACACGCCAGCAGATCAGGTATCAGAAAGAAATTCTATGTTAGGCAGGAGGTGAGGCCCTAGCACAGGCTGCCCAGAGGAGCTGTGGATGCTCCATCCCTTGGAGGCATTCGAGGTAAGCTGGATGGGGCTCTGAGCACGCTGGTATGGCGGGAGGTGTCCCTGCCCTCTGTAGAGATTGGAACTGGATGGGTTTCAGGGTCCCTTCCAACCCAAGTCATGGTTTAGTAGGCAATGTTGGTGGTAGGTGGACAGTTAGACCAGCTGGTCTTAGAGCTCTTTTCCAACCTTAGAGATTTTATGATTCTGCTCTAAACTGTCTGCAGTACACATGAAAGCACTGAGAACGTGAATGATAGAGCCCAACTGCAAACATGTTAAACTGAGCAACAATTCTACTGAGGTTTCTAAGTTTCCCAGGGAATCATTCAGTATAACCAAGTGTGTGAAGCTCATCCAACAGTTGTCCCTATGGCAGGAAAGAGAGGCTCCACTTGCCAACCGATCCCAGAAATCAGTGGTGTCCTCCCAGCTTGTCTGTGATAGATCTTCTCCAAAACTCCTCCTCTCTTCAGCCCTTTGTATACAATTTCCTTACTTTCAGGTGGAGCTTGGGTAAGTGCAGTCATACATACCTTTATTGCATTTGGTGCAATGGAAAATGAAAAACTGCTGACTCAGGGTGACAGCTACACAGCTTATCAGTTCCACAGCACCACCAAGTTCCCATCCCTGTGGTGTAATCACAGACCCTGGCCATGGTGTTCATACCCTCTGTGCTGTAACTCTTACAAGTCAGCATACCAAGCTCCCTTGGTGTTAATAACATTGAAGGTTGCTTAGGGAACTACCATGGACGAGAATCCTTGCATATTCACCACCCTGAAGGTTTCCCCAGTGCTGCGCCTTCCCTTAAGAGGCAGACATCTCAATAGGGCACCTCCAAAGTAATGCACTGTGTGACAACAGTCATTCAAGCTTCACAACATTTAGATGAACTGGGGAGGTCTCAGTCAGTCTTGTTATAAGGATTAGAGCTCAAGGGGTTCCTGGGCTGCTACTTATGGAGTAAGATGAGTGACTCGTAGTTTTAGCACATGCTCAACTGGTCCTCAGCTACTTAACTGGGTGTCTGCTATCAGTTCTTTCAGCCCCTCACTTTGAGACAGACACGTGGTTGTTATCTTTCCTAGCAAGACAGTGTTATCAATCCTGAGTGAGGCCTTAGGCGTCTCCTTGTCTGCCTGAGCAAAGTCTTGAGCATCAGTGGTCAGGTGAAGGAGGAGTCTGGGGGCACCACCACAAATCCCAATTAAACGCTGTTCCTCACCGCAGTAAGCCTTAGATACGTGATACATGACAATTAAGGAAGTGAAGATCTAAGCGATCAAGGATTTAGTACTTAACTGCATCCAGTAAAATGAAAGCACTTTTGAGCTTCTAATCTTCAAAACACAGCTTAAGGAACAAGAAGTGGTATGAAAAGCAAGTTAAATGATTGAAGCAAAGAAGTCTTTAAGAATACAAATAGAGATAACTTCTTAGACTAGCTGTAAGTACAAACGTTGGCAAGCAGAGCTCCTCAAAGCAGGATCTTCAAGATGCAAATAACGTAGTGTGAATTGGCAGTGATGTTTGCTGATGCTAAAGCAAAGCAAGAAGGCTTTACTCCTGCTAAACCCAACACGGGTTTATACTAGTGCTCATGATGAGGCAGACTTTGCTACATTCTTCTCATACTCCTAAGACTTTCTATTGATCTCTACCACAGTGATGAAACAATAGCACAGTGCTTTCAAAGTTAAGGTTGCACACTTTTGTTATTAGAGATGAGAAACAAATCGCTAGGCAGCCCCTGATGGAAGTGGGCCTCTGCTCATCACCTTTTCCTTTTCCTGGCTGTACTATTCTCCTTCCACCCCCAAAGCCAACTTTTGTGCGCTGGAAAACCAAAGGCAAAGCTGACTCATTTCTATAATGCAGCACAACAGTTTTCTTATGTTTTCTGCAAACTGAGGAGGCGAAGTTTGACAGTGAGAGAGGGCCAGTGCAGAGGCAGGAACACGTATCCAAGCATGGAACTACCCCTTCAATAATGCCAAGCTGTTAATTCAGCTTAAGCTTTAACATGAAATCTCAGCTTGAAAACGCAAATGTAAATTCCTATCACTTACTTGAATCCATTCCTGTTCCATCATCCAAAAAACACAGCATGAATCCACCTCGCAGGTTTTCTCGGCGCTCTACAAAAGAGTTATTTAATACTCCCACACACAGATTTAAAAGTTTCATAAAACAGAAAATCTGCTAAGAAGAAAGCTAAACAGTGTTCACGAGAGAAGTAACACAATAAACATGACTTTCACAACCCTGATACAGCTATGCTCTAAAACAGGGCACCACGTTTTTATTACAGAGTGACTAATTTCTCCTGCACTTTAACTTGCATGTAAACATATGCTATAACAGTGCACTGTAAAAGCACATTTCTTTTAAACACACAGTACAAACAACTCACTTAGGTGTTATCTGACCTCAGCTGAAAACTGATCTAATGCACTTGCACAAGCTACTCGTAAATGCGCTTTCTGAAGACACAAAAGCACGGGAGAAGCAGAAATGGGCACGAACACATTCACTCTTACAACGCACATTTGTAGCCAAAACCCAAGTTTTAACTTCTGACTTGACTGGCAGCATGCAAGGAAGAAGCAGGAGTGACTTACCAGTATAAATGTCTATTCTTGTGGCATCCGCATCTCTACGAAGCAACAAAAACCCAGTCAGTATTCAAACGTCAACTGGAAATGAAACTAAAGCCAGGCACGTGCAGTAACTTCAAAAGTGAACTGACTACACAGATCAAAGCGCACGAAGGCCCAGCACTCAGTACTGACAAGTTAAAAAACACGCTGTTCTGCTGTCTATTTGAACCCATGCTCAAGCACAAAATGTTGTAGCTGCACATAATTAAACCTAGTTATAGTATCACTGACTTACAAATAGAAGTCATAGTAAGGAAACAAGAAAAGGGCACACTTCTGAGCTCCCTCTTCCACACCACTTACATTGTTCTTGTCAAGCTGCCTATGAAGTTTATTCACTTCTGCATAAAACTCAATGTAAATATAAGATTTGCTCCAAAAGAAATGCCTCCTATTTTATGATGTCAGCCCACAATGTCAGAGGTTGATGTTGGTGGTACGGCAGTAGAGGTTGAACCTTCCCACCAGTATCCTGTTACATGTTGTTGCTGTGTGACAGATGGCAGCAGTGGAGCAGTCTGACAGAATGGCATCTGACACGGAGGTGCATGTGAAGCAAAGGTGTGGAATTGGATTCCTCCATGCGGAAGAAATGGCACCCAATGACATTCATCAGTGCTTGCTGGATGTTTATGGAGACCAAACAATGGATGCAAGCACAGCGAGGTTGTGGGTGGTGCATTTCGGCAGTGGCAACAGCAATGTGAAGGACAAGCCATGTTCCAGACAGCCATGTAGATTTTTATGAGCACAGCATGCTAACAGTGGTGACTGTGCTGAAAAACAGCATTTTGTACCTGAGAATTTTCTCTATCGAACAGTGCTATTGTGCTCTTTGTAGCTGTTGAAGTTTCCATGGAAATAAATAGGAGGCATTGCTTTCAGAGCAACCTACATACATTCAAGTTTGCCATAAGAAACTGTCTATATGAGATCATTTCAGTAAAAACCTTCATATACCCTTCATCTTTCTACACTTACATATATACAGTATATGCTATGCAGCATATACTACTGCCCTCTTCTCAAACTGATTCATTTTTGGTTTTGCTAAGTGTGATGCAGGCCATCACACACCATTTACTGATCAAGAGTGCAGTTCTACTACAGCAATAAACGCCCACTTCCTAAATGCCAAAGCCACTTCGCATTGTCTTTGTATCTCCAAGTAAAACTACCTTTCACAGAAGGTTAACAATTTACAGAGTCTATCTTCTGCCAGGGAAGGAATCAAGTGTTTGAAAAGAAAAAAGCTCATCCTACTGAAAGAGCTACATTTAATGATGTAGCAAAAGCAAAAAAGAGCAACAGCTGCAGACCTGAGAGTTGAAATGCATTTGACATACAGGCACAGAGTCCTGGAGAGTTTCCTATACACAGAAATACTTCCAGCTCCTTACACTGCTAATTGCAAGGTGCGACAACTCACACTTGATAGAAAATAATCTCAAAATATTTCCACCATGCCATATCATATTTGGTGAAGCCAAAAGGATAAATATGCAAGGCTTGGGATGTAACTATAGGCCACATTTCTCATATTGCAGCCTAAGATCTGCTATTTCCAAATACCAGGTCTCTCAAGAATCACAGTTGCTCTACTTGTTCTTGCTCTATTTTCAACATCCCAATTCTGATTTCATTTTCATTCTACCACTACTCTGGATACTAGGAGCCAAAGATTATCCAAGTATCAAATAGTCCCAACTCCACTAATTAATTAATTTTATCAGTTGCTTTAAACAAAAAAAGATAACTTATTTTTTCATTAAATCCCTTTCTTTTAAAAGTCTTTTAACCATTCCCGTTCTGAACCAAGTTACTCCACGATTCACTGAGATTTGTCTTGTTAGGAATAATACTTTGGTTTTTCTTTCCAAAGGGCAGACGTGTCAGTATAAGAGAACCAACTGAAACATCCATACTGAGCTATAATGAGCTATTTTTATTTCTCTTAAAGTCTGCAAGAAGTGAAGATTGCCTAATATCCCCTAAACAGTCAAGCTAATTAAATCTTTACTGAATGTACTTTGGGAATTAGGCAGTGTCAGATACGCACCTGGCATTATCTACAAGTTCAGCAAGGGCACCAAACAAGAACTCATGGGTAGTTCTGCAATAAAGCACAGAATCAGCAGGGTTACACTGACACTGAGAAGAGAGACCTTTATTAAAACGAAAATCTCAAACATTCTTAACAAATCAAGTCATAGGCCTACAGTACCAATGCTGGCCATGGACACAAGATTAGAAACGTGTTTTACTATCTGCTAGAGCAGAAAGGCTGCTCAGTAGAGGATCTGATTCAGAAGACCTGCTGCTCTCCACAGTCTGAAAAACACTGCATCATAAGCATGAGTCTCATGGACACAATGAAGAATTACTGATTTGAACTCCATAAACTACCAGTAACTCATGTAAACCCTCCATTATTCACCACACTGCCAAGTCTCTTCATGGCAACTAAACCCTGTCGATGTGTAAAACATGGACAGACAAATATTATGCATAAGGTTTGTCTCCACCATGAACATACTGATACTGTACAAGTTATTTCTGACATGAAGAAGCTTCCAGATCATGGGAGACTTCCAACAGATGCAGCCACTCACAGACCAGAATGTCTTCTTCCACCGTCGTGCACCCTTCCAAACTCAACATTAAAGTCACGCAGCCAGATGTTACTATCACAGTTACAAAAAGCTACCTTTAGTTTCCAGCCTCCTAACTGCAACATTTCGTATGCAGAACCTACTTGAAAGGAAGTAGTTACGTGCCTTAACCTTGACAGATGATATATGCTGAGGACATCTCAAGAGAGCCCATAGAACCATTCCAATAGGTCGTCCCCAGCATTAACCTAATACTTCCACTGCAGGCCCAACTTCTTCCTGTACCCCCAAAATCCAACAGTTACTTCAAAGGCAGATGAACCATATCCACCCCAACATTTAACTTCAGCTACAAGACAGGAGAAACAATTTCTCTTACTGGATCAGGTAACTTAACCAACCCAACAAGGTTTCTGTAATTTATTGCTTCTCTAGGATGGCTGATGAAGAGACTGAGTCCTCAGAAGATATTTTTAGCTATGTATTTCAGTTTGCATGAAACCTCTTCACATGCAACTTGCTGTCACTACTACTACAGAGAAAGACTGAAGTCACACTTAGTTCAGACTTGTAGTTTTAGAAGAACAGATGCAAAGGTACTTCCTGCACAAAAAATATATAGCCAACCAGAATGCCAATAATTACAAAATAATCTTTCATATTTATCTTCAGCATCGTGAACTGTAGCTCATCAATGTAGCTAAGGTTAAAAACATCAGCCTTCCAAGCTATCACTAGAAGGAGAATAGAGCTTTCCATCTCTGCAAGCTCCCAAGGAAACAAGAGACAGAATGGAAATGGCGTTCTGCAGACCACCTGACTGACCAGGCCTTATCAGAAGCTCAGACCTGCAACTCTTTCCTTTAAGTGGGATTTCCTGTGCACACATTTCAAGTGCTCCCATCATTTAGGAATCTATTTGACTTTATAAATCAATATCCAACAACCCAGTTTATTTAGAAATTAACCCATGCCAGAAAACAACAACAAAACACAACAAAGTGGATACTTCAGAACTAATAACTACGCTTCATCAGCAGCTTTCACTCTACAATTTCAAGAGCACTTTAAATTAAGGAAAAGATGCAAATAGAGATTCCAAAGACAGATATTGGAACAAGACAGCTGAAAAAGTAGCTGCAGTTAAGAAAGGCAGTTAAGAAAGGCAAGAGAAAATACTATTTCTCGATAGCCTGACACCATGCCTAACTTGAACACCTATCAAAACCTGAATCTCTTGTATGGACGTGGGCAAAGTGATACCTTGCAACAAGCAAATGAAATCAATTTGAGCTGTTTGTCACTAATAAAAATTATATATGCTATAAATATCTAGTATTAAGTACATTAATCTCAACACTAAGACTTTTAAAAAGTCCCAGATGATCTTGTCAGTATCTAATTAAGTCACATGAAGTGCTCAACCTAGAAAAACCCCATGATATCATCTTACAATCAAAGGTGCCTGCAGCACTTAACAGCCATCATTATCAACTGGTGACAACCCTCTCCTTGCTCCATGCAAATAAAACCTGCAGGATTATATTACTTGCAACATAACTTTCAAAAACGGAAGCCAAGCTGTTGGCAAAACAGCCTATCAGAGCTCACACATAACCAGGAAACACTCAAGTATTGGCTAGAACATCATTATCAGAGGCTACATTAACCTAATTCAAAGCACTAGAAATACAACCACTATTGATTCAGAGCACTAGAAATATATGTTACTTCAATGAAACATGAGAAGTCAGGGAGAAAGCGCTACTAAAATCTGCAGTCTCAGTGACAACTCACTGTAAGATCGACCTGAAACCACCCTCCAACTTCTACCATTTATTCAAGACAGCTCTGTGCTGGAGGCCAAACCTGACATGCATCAACTGAATGCAAGAACCTAATTACTAACGAAAGACATAAGACTAAGTTTGTTCCGAAGGAGGTCACATCTGGGAAAACACTTAAGCTGGAAGTCTGGCATCCGTGTCAGAAGCACAAGCTATCCTCTCATTACTGCACTGCTTCAGACCAGAACTGAAAATATCCACAAGAAGAAATGGGAGGGTTTGAGGTATGAAGAGATGCTTATCTATTACTTGTATTCCCCAAATCCACCAGTCAGTTGTGCTGAAGTCTTCCCATCTAAGTGAACTTCTTCCACTTGAGCTGTATTCAAAGGGGCAATTCTGCTTACAGAAATAAAACCCAAGTTCAGTCACAAGTTAACTCCAACTACGCAACACTGCTCAAAGATATTCTCTGCTGCTCAGGTCTTAAACTCCTTCCGTTATGCTGTATGAACATTCAAAATACACCAAACAAGTTGGCTGGGCTGAGGCGTATGTTGTTTTCATCTCAGTGAATGCTTTAGAAGCATCTTAAAGCATCATCTACTCTTCAAGGAAAAAATCCAAGTTGTTGTGAAGGCAGGCAGGTGGCTTTGGGAAGTAACCATAAGGGCATTATGTCACTCATTTCCATGTGCTTACACACCGAGGCTTTTCTTACTGGATCCACAAGAACTTTCACATAGCCCAATTATACAAGCTCCAGAAAAGCACTTAGGAAAGTATTAGAAGTAGCTGAAAAAGATAAACGCTTTGCAACTGAAGTGATTCAGGCACAGGGTGTGAAGTCCGCCACCAGGCATGGCAGCACAATCAGCTCCAAGTCCTCACGTTCAGGGACCAAATAAATTGGCTCCTGGAAAGTGCTTCAAAAGGTACTGTTAGATATATTACCTTTCTGAAGCAGAGATAAAAAACAACAATAAATAACAAAAAAACCACGCACTGAAGTAGTATTTCACTGAGACTACATGGTTTTCCTCAGACAGCAAAAATAGCCTGAAAGACAAGCCTCCATTATCAAAAATCCTCTTCAGTTCTTTGCTCATTGATTTTGTCACTGGCGGTGGTTGTTCAGTTTTTTATTATTATTACTGGGAAGAGGGAGAAGTTGCTCATTTGTTGTATAGGTTTTGGCTTTTCCATTGTTGCTCTCAGGAAACGTCCAGCTTATGCACTGATCCCCATAACCTCAGAAGGCTCTTTGCTCACGGTGGATGAAAAGCCCTGGCTTTGGCTTATTCACACGCATTACCCTCCAACTCCTAACAAGGCAACTATGCAGCACACAAGTAGATCAGCAGCAAAAGCAGAACAGAAACTATAGCGGCAATATGGAGTAACTGGGGATACTTTGAGGCAGTAACACCACCACTGGTTTTCCGCAGCAGACTTTGTCTTCTTACAAACATGGCCAGAATCCATGGCAAATCCAAGCCACTGCTAGATCTCTATTATCTAACAGTGTTGCACAGTAGGAGTTAACTTGCGATTGAACTTGGGTTTTCTAATACATAAGAACTTCTGTTTTCCACAACCAGATGTGAGAGTTTCTCAAGTCCAGGAACATGACCCACTATTGTCCATCAAGCACCAGGCTTCATGTGTGACTGCCACAGGCCAAACAAAGAGCAAAGTCACTGGACATGGACCCCAGGGCATCATTGGGCTGCTCCTGTCCTTCTTCTTTTGTGCAGAACCCATGCCTTTCTGACAGTGAAAAGAAACTGATAACGTTCTTGGCACAGAGATTTGTCTGAATAGTTGCTCCTGGAGCCGTATCTTGTATTACCAACACAAACGCTGTTGGATCTACTTCAAACTGAATGCAGTTAGAAGTCTTCAGACAGCTGCAGACCACTGATGTCCCTCCTTCTAAGCTCGCCTTCACACACTGAAATCCGGGAGCAAAAAGATACTTGATTTCTTCTTCTATCGATGGTAACATCAAATCAACTCTTCCACAGAATGGTTGGAAACAAGATGATCACGACAAAGAGATGCCAAACGTTGCTCACGCTGTTCCTCCAGGGCAGCTCAGCCAAAACAAGCTCTCCTTCAATTCTTCCATACGTGGCATGGCAATGCTTGCTTCCCACGGGCAGGGCTGGGGCGGATGCGTAGCGGTGCCAAACACCATCCCCGCTGGCACTTACCATGTTCTAGACGTGCATTCCGAATGAACCACTTATAAAGCAGGTGAAACTCTACTTCTTCTTCAGGGATTTTAGACTGATGGATTCCACGGTTTAAAAAAAAAAAAAAAAAGAAAGAAAAAAAAGCCAATCCGAAGAATCCCGTGCTTCTGCTTGAATCAAATGGCACAAAGCATCCGGGCACGGACCAAACGAGATGGCAGGGAGGGACGGCAGCCGGGTGAGACGCGGGGCTGTTCCGGAGGGCTGCACACACAGCGTTGCACACGCAGAGCCGCGCCGCGGCTGCGCGCCGCTCCCGGCGCTCCCTGCCGCCGCAGCCCCGCTCTGCGCCCCACACCGCACTGCGGCGCCGCTCCTCGCGGGGGCGGGCGGACGTCGGAGGGCGGTCTGTGCCGCGGGGCCGGGCCGCAGCCCCACTTACCTGCCCGAGGCTTCGGCCCGGCCCCACCCCGCGGCCGCAGCCCGGTACTCACGAGTTGGTGTGCAGGTACTCGAAGGTGAGCTGCGCCCGGTTCAAGCTGCTGTAATTGGCGCAGGACATGGCGGCGGCCGGGCCGCGCTCCGCGTGCGCCCTCGAAGCCTTTCCCCAAACCCCCTCCCCCCGCTCCCCGCACCGGTCACCG
>JACDJE010000164.1:342385-353370 GCA_016647715.1 Pavo muticus | reverse complement strand
CGCCGCCGCCGCCGTTTCCTCTGGGCCGCGTGACGCGCGCGCTCGGTAGGCGCGTTCCCGCGGCGCGGGCTGTGCGGGTGGCAGCTGCGCCGCAGCGCTGGGCGGCCTCCATGCTTTGCCCACTGGGACTCGGCGGACGGCACCGATCCGGAGCTTTAATCCGTTGCGTTTAACGCCGCTGCCCGGTTTTCGTGCTCTCTCCGCTGCTGAAGGCTCCGAGAAAGGCGTTAAGGAACGGCTGAACGTCTTAAAGTGTGCTCGTAGGGTACGTAAAATGGTTCCCCTCTAAAGCGCAGGCAGAGACGGCAGTCCTGGAGGCCCGGATTGTGCTGCGGAATATCAGCAGAAAAAAGCACCGGTATCGTCTGGAATAGATTCTGACGGGACGGCTGCATCGCCTGCTCCGTGGGGGATGGGAGTCGGGATGATCCGGAGTGCCCGCGGTGGAGCGGTGCAGTGAAAAGTTAGGTCTGGTTATCTGTGAAGGTGAAATCTATAATCCAGGCTTTGTGTTTGAGTTTCTCGTCTCCTGTGTTGTCTGCAGCGCAGCGAGTCCTGCAGCGCTGCTGGCATGGGCCGTGCTGTGTGTACGTGTGTGGCGGCTGCCTGGGAACTGCATGTGTGTGCAGTGATTTGTTTTAGGCCTTCTGTCTGAAAAGCTGCGTGTAGCACAACATCAAAGCTGCATGAAAGCGTCAGGAAAAGCCACTGACGGCAGCAGTGTTTAGGTGGCCTTAAGGCTGCGACAGGAAGTATCTGAGTCTCTGCAGCATCGTTATTGTACTCAGCTTTTATTTCCTCGTATTGCAGTGAGTATCAGAAGCAGATGGCTGAAAGCAGCATAAATCCCATCAGCGTAAGGGCAAGGTAGCAATCCATAGACGCGCTCCTACAGAGCGTGAACCTAACCTTGTGTGTCTCGTCATCCTTGTCTCTTTGGAACTCGGGGCATCCCTTCTTTCCCTAAGGGGAACTTTGTGGCAATCTCATCAGTTTACCTTCGGGAAGGAAGAGTTCCTTTCCTTGCACTGGTGGGATTAACAACTTCAGCAGAGCACTGTGTCAGACTGCAGCAGAGCAGCCAGGCGCCTTGCTGCTGCTGCTGCGGCATCCCGGGGCTGCGCTGGATGCCAGTCCTTTCCGACTGGCACCTGGGAGAGGACAGCACGTTGCAGTTGTTTCGTTTGGTCAGTCCCTGGCAGGAAAGTGCTCTTTTCCATCCCGCTGTTCAGCGGTGTTGAATTCCAAATCTTTTTCACTTTCTCTGACAACAGAAATTAAAGTTTCATTATTTCTTTTTCTGTCGCTGCTCTGGAGAAGATTTCAGATATATTTTGGTCCTCTGCTCTTTGGTTTCTCACAACAGAGTTTTAGAGGGCTGTGTAGTTCACTGGTCCTCTGAGCTGCTGGGCATCCAAGGAGGAGTGAAATTACCTTTTGCCAAACAACATTTGGATCACACCACAGGTCTAATTTGGCCGTAGCATCGCTCTTCTTTGACAGGGAACCTGTCTGCTGGTGGTTGGAGGGATGCTGAGCTCTTTTGGCCTGTGAGCTACTGCTGCAAACTGCTCAGTTCCTTTGCTTTTGAAACTGAACTATTCCTGCTGCAAATTGATATCTTCCCTCGTTAAGGTGATTGTTTTAGCTCTCCAAACTTTAAACAGCTCTAGATCTATTATATTAGTTTTGACAAACAACTCTCCTTTTTTCCATCTGCTGTCAGCACCATTTTCCTGAGTTCCTGTCCGGCACGTGGATATCCACAGGCATCTTACACCAACAGGTAGAATGTATCTGGCTTCTTCCATTACTTTCTCTTCTGCAGATGTGGTGAGGTGTCACAGACAATCCCCCCTCGCCTTTGAGTGGCCTTTGTTGCAGTGGGAAGCAACAGCATGCTGTGATGCACGCAACGATCCTGATGAATGACCTGTGGAATGGTAGTTTGTCACAGCAGTACGTGTTGGGGCTTGAAGCATACAGTCCTGCTCTTCTTTAACCCGAGTTTCACACGCAGAACTGAATTTCAACACCTCAATCTGTACAACTTTTTCACTTTGAAGTCATCCCCAGATCTCATAAAACTAGTCTTTAGAATCCACGCTGGCCAAACTTTGTGTTTCTGGCTGGGGAGTGACAGTTCCTGTGGAGTCATGCATAGCGTTTGCTGCATCCTTAATCTGGTGTGCTATTTTGCTGACCCTCTTTCCACTGTGTCGTAGCCTGAGGTAGTTGAACAGTTCAGTTGTGCGGCCCATATTCTGAAAATTGGAGGCGCAGGCCTTGAACCAACAGTTATGCCTTGTCTTCCCTGGTTTTAAGAGGTTTGACTTTGAAGCCAGCATTTAATGTGTGAGTCACTGTACTGGTAAGTACCATGTTTGCACCATACAAATGCAGCAGAGTGTCTGTCCCACGCTTACATGAGATTTCCAGATGTTGATGGCTTTATTCTGTATATATGGATACAAAGGAACATAAACCTTTGTGCTGTATAAACGTGATTTTCACTGTTGGCATTGTCCTTCTTGGTTCTGTCCTGACTGTTCACATTCAGTGTACTTCTCTCGTGAAGTTCAGATGTTGTTATGGGTCCCAGTAACCTAAGTTGCATGGATCTCTTTTCTATTGCCCTGAATTCATAGGAGTTTCAAAGTGCCTTACTACAGTGGGCTGTGGAAGCATGGTGTGGGCTCACAGCAGTTTGGTTCTTAACCCTGTGTGCTCTGCCATACACTGGCTCTGCTGCATGATTCACTCTGATTACCTTCCTTTACAGGTGGAAATTCTCCCTGCCATGAAATACACTGCTCTCTCAACACATGACAAGGCATTCTTCATTAAATAGAGTGTGATTGTCTCAATCAGAGAGGAGCTACATCATTCTGCCTTTTCCTGAGCATGATTTGAAAGTCAGGATCAGCCCAAGACAATGCAAGAACACAAGCCATGAAATCAAGAATTTAGGAACAAATAAGTGTCTTACCTCCATTTTTTTTCCTAGAGAGGGGTTCTGCCTTATGTGGTCTGGGGTAGAGCTGTTTCTTGTGTTCATAGCAACATCTGTCCGGTCACTGTCGTTCATGTCAAGTAGCAGAGCAATGCCCTGATTAACTCAAAAGAGACACAGGATGAGACTTTTTTCATGAAAGGCTTTTTTTCCTCCTTTGTTGGCAGACCTAACTCCTGGCTTTGTACTCTCTGGGACAGTCATTTAATGAGCAGTCAGTGAATCAGTCCTTACAAGACACGCAGACTAAAATGTTCAAATGCAACTGCCTGAACGTGAATGGAAGGCACCGATGTGAAAATGCAGCAGCCCTTTGCACAGTGCCCAGTGTCAGTCTCATGCTTGCTTATCTCACGGGAAAGTCACACCATGGATTTGAATTCACTGTTTAATCTAGATGTTCTCACTGAGACACTGGCTGTCAGAAGGGACTTTGTAAATCAGTCTACAGGAGATTGGAAAGGGGAGAAATAGATGAGAACAAGGAGACATCTTGAAGGAAGAACCAGGAAACAGCAGAATGGTTGGATGTTGAGGATCCTCCACCTGTACCAGTCAGAATTCCTTGGCCTCAAGTCTGTCTTTGCTTCATGATCTAAGCAAAAAAAAAAAGAGGAATTAAAAGACAAGGGGAAAAAAAAAAAGCAAAATGTCAGTCTAAGAATTTTTCACCTAAATCAGAAAATGCGCTCCTGAAGAGCCCACAGGAAGCTTGTAGACAAGGAGCAGTGGTGGAATCTTAAAAGAATTTAGCTGCCAAATGTGGAAGAGTGGCATGAATCCATCAGAGATCTACAGTATGGCCAGGTTGGATGGTTTCCCACAAGGGTACTGAAGAGAACCTGAAGGTCATGCGGCTTCTTTCTTTCTAAACTGTGACTGCATGACAGTTTAGTGGCCTCTGCCAAGATGAAAAGACATGCAGGCCTCTTAATAAAGTAGCTAATGAGCAGAATTTCTTTTGTTGATGAATAAATAGTTTTTCCTACCTCGTTATTTTAAATGTGGGGACTGTGTTCAGTTCAGAGTGTCTTTTTAAACCAGCCTGATGGACTCGCTTGACATGGACAGCTCAAATGGTTTCAGTTTGGCAAACTGGCAACCAACTGAAAACATTATCTTCTGGTGATCACAAAGCAACAAGTGGTGTTGTGTGGGTGCATCCGAGTAGATGGGGCTGTGATTTGAATGAAGAGCTGAACGGCCATGTGACCACATCTGAAAGAGAACACAGCTGGGCACTGCTAGTGCGGAAGGAAGGCTCTAGAGACTCTTCTCATTAAGATATCTCTCAGTAATGGTTGTCCAAGAGAACTGTTCCTCTGTTCTGTGAATACTACCATGCGTTACAGGTGTTGTTGTCTCCAAAGGCGAGTGGTGGTATGTGGAATGAAAGCGCCATAGCAGCAAACAGACTTGCAGCGAAAATCTGAATTTTGGACAGGACTTTCTAGGAAATCTATGTCCACATTGGTCTGCGGAGTCCTTCTGAAATGGCTGGAGGCAGGAGCCTGCAGGCCTTCCCAAGAGCAGCAGTGCCTTTTTGAACCAAAGGCAATAAAACTCCTAGACTCTGCCAATATCAGGAGCTCCGTTTCAGCAACCTGAGATGCGACGTGCCTGTGTCTGTTGCCTTTGCCTTTACCTTGATGTCCTTCCAAAATTTGTTCTCTGGAGAAAGTTCTCTTACAAGCCAGCCTGCTGTTCTGCATCTTTTCTGTTTTCCCCAGGCTGCAGCAGGTTCACCTTCTAAACTGGCCCATCAGCAATGCTGTGAGAGCTCAGCAGCTTTATTTGCCCTGTCTTCTCTGTTTGTTTTTCCTTCAAACCCTTAGCAAGCCTTTTTGACGTAGCCACCTCTGAGCTCTCTGCTGCTGTCTTCTGTCTGGGTCCCACTGCACCAAGGGTCATCTCTGCCTCATGTCAGTTTGGCCTTGGCCTCCAGCTGCCACTAGTTTGGGTTGAAGGCTGAGCAGGGGCTGTGGGGCTGAGCCCACAGCTGGAGCATCAGCATAGGGGAGGAGGGAAGAGGTCTTTTCTCGCTCTGCTTACGAACTTGCACCCGTTGGAGCCTTGGTGTTGCTGCCATAGACCCACAAGGTTGCCCTGGTCAGTGCCGGGCATTCAGCACTCAGCTCGAACGTGGAGGTGTGCTTTGCCAGGAGGAGCACCACCATTTCCAGGCAGCAGGGATGGACATCACCACATCTCTCAGTGCCACCGGAGGCCATCCCAACTCCAAACCCTACATGGGGAAGCTGCCTGAAAAATAGGAGAGAATTTCTGCATCAGGAGTGACTCAGGACTTTGGTATATTGTGATCTCAAATATTTATTTCAGTGTTCTTATAAATGTTTTATTTGGAGAAAAATATTGTAATTGGCCAATATTCCATAAAATCTAAATATTTTGCTCTAAGATAGTACTTCCCCTGCTTGTGGAGATTTGATTCTTTGCTGATTACACAGTTCAAGCTCTGTATTGACGAGGGCTTTCCTCCACTCTGTGGTCTGTTTACATGTGACTGAAGCCTTAATCCAGGCACTCTAATAGTGAGCAGGGACAAAGACGATTTATCCCTGGTTAATCTTCAAAAATTGCTTTTCATCTGACACTTTTTTTCCACTGAGAAAGATTGCATACAGGAACAGGATGGGGCAGTTGAGGAGTAAAAAGGCAGAGTTCCCTGTAAGAGCTGCACTGGCTGTGCAGAGAAGGGGGCGCTTGTCAGAAACAAGGAGTTGTGCTAGAGGGGCCACTTGTTCTCTGCACCCGTGCAGTACAAGAGGTGCTGGGGAGCAGGCAGTGTGCAGTGTGTGCCTTGAGCCTGTCCCTGTGAGCTCTTCCTTAACACAAGCTTTGAAGGGACTTTCTCTGGTGTCATTCATTTTCCAGCACTTGAAGAGTATTTAGCACACTAAATGGAGCAATGCTTTACACTCAGTGCTTTGCTGCGTGCTGATTTCATGGTCCAGAGATCCACCCTTGCAAACCTGCACTGAGGATGCTCAGGCTTCCACCCTTGCAGCACTCATGTTGGAGCACACGGGGAGCTGGCTCTGCTCTTACTTTTCCCAAGCCTGTGGCAGAGCTGAGGTCAGCTCCTGGGCTGCAGCTGTTGGAACCAGCAGGCAGCAGTACCAGGCATGGGTGGAAAAATCCATGGTGTGAGCATCTTGAGAATGTTGAGGGTTTTTTGAAGCGTCATCTGAAGGCTTTAATTCATTATATGGTCCCAGTGAAAGCTGCTGGCATTCATCATTCTGCTTGGCGCTATTTACCATCTGTACCTGGGTCCAGGAAACGTTTTAACAGATGCTAGAAGAAGAGGAGGAAGCTTGTAACAACAGCTTTCTACTTTGCAGGACACCAAAGGAATGCATGTATGTAAGAACGAAAGGCAAGTACTGCAAGTGGATTGGAAACAGCTTCATTTTGTGACAGGTGGTTTTTGTATCCTGCAAGGGCAGCAGCTACACTGGGGTAAGAATGAGGCATGTTTTGGGTGGCTGGGAGAACAGCTTCTTTGAGAAACCCAGCACAGCACAAGGAGCATCGAAATTGGGTGCACGTTAGGAGAAATTTAAGTGCTTTGTGAAATGCTGTGGTGTGTTTGTTCTGCTCTCCCATCCCACAACATGGTGAAAAAGAGCAGAGAAGTGGTACCCTTCTGGACATAGGCTTTATTCCAAGTGTTGGGAAAGAGAGTGAAAAGCCCCTGAGATGTGGAAGAGGGGGAAGCAGGACTGCAGGCAGGATCTGGCCAGGATTGGGTCCCAACACCACAGCAGTGCCAGGCCTGGGGCCACTGGTGTGCTCTGCAGCCGCCCACCAGGGCTCTGTCTCAGCTGCGGGGACACCGTGCGCTGGCAACTGCCCACGGCCACATTTGATGTAGTGACAGTGAAGACCTCGGGTGGAGCAGGAGTTCAGCAGCCACTGGCATGCAGGATCTCCATTTGGAGAGGGCTGCCGTGGTCGGAGCCACAGGGAATACAGCGCTGGCTTGTGACAGCCACACATGGAGGAGCAAGGGATGACCCTGATTTAGTGATTGACGTCATGACTTACAAGAACGACCTCCAGACATGGAAAGGGTAGAAAAGTACCTCTCAGGGACCATGGAGCTGGCAAGCACCCCAGGATACTGGTGGTGGCCGTAGCAGCTTTGCTGTGGATAAATTCTCCTGTTTCCAAAGGGAATTTGTGACCACGTATGAAATGCCAAACAACGTGCTAGCAATCATTTGTATGTAGATAAGGCATTTTAATGCAATATAGCTCAGCCTGCCTACAGCAGACTAGACATACTGACAAGGATTAATAGTCCAGCGCAAGACTTGGCAGAGTCACAAGCAGGGAGGACTCCTAACCAGGCAGCTGTTTGGGTCTTATATAAGCTGTCTAGACCAAACATGAAGAAACAAAGCCAACCCTGGCATCAGACTACCGCTTCTGCACAGACGGTCTCCAACCTACAGCTTTCGTATCTGAGCTTGTGCAAAGCAAGGGAGAAACAGAAGGATGTTAGTAGTGAAGCCAACTCTGCATCAGAAAAAAAGTCTGTGAGCAACTATAAAAATAATGGAAAAGAACAGTAATGAGTGAGTTTTATTACAACTAGGAAAACGGTTGACATGTTGCATGCAGAAAATACTGCGCTGCCAAGAATGTCTCCTCACAGTGAGGAGTCAGGTAGAGCTGGGGAACGTGGCTTGTGCTACAACAAAGGGGAGGATGCTCCTGGCGGAGAGCAGCCTGGGAGAGAAGGCGCAGCTTTTCCTAGTTCCTTGTGACTGATTCAGTGGAAAATCAAGTTTGTTCAAAGAGAAAATATAATCAGAAAAGAGGCTGCTCTTGAAGTATTTCACGTGGCAAATAAGACAGAAGGGTCTGTGGCTGGACAGGTGTGACCATGAGGGACTGAAAACAGCCAGGGCTGTCACCAGGGAGCAGCAGAGCAAGAGAGATCCTGTTGGTGGGTAATGGATCAGCCATTGGCAACCTGCAGATTGAAGGAAGCCAGAAGTTGGATGACACAACCAATCCTTGTGCCATGGGGCAGGACGTGACCCGCTGGGCGCAGCGCATGCAGGAGCCCTTTGTCACCGCGTTGTTTGGCTCATTAATGAGTACCAGAACCAGTCTCGTACAGGTTGTCCACAACATTACACACGCCTGGCTTTTTTTTGGGAGCAGTGTGTCACAAGTGCCTGTTTTGCTGTTTCTTGCTGCCAGGGCCCAGGAGATACCAGCTGCTGGGCAGTGGGGTGCGGGGGGCCCTGCCTCGGTGGCCATGCAGAGGTGGGTTTGCCCCTGCCCAGCCCCAGAAGAGCTCTCCCATGGGGGACTGCCTGCAGCCATCCTGACAGTGAGAGCAGACTGTGCCCAGGGACTCTGGGGCTCTTTGGCTTTGCTTGTGGCACAGCTTCTAGGAAGCCCCTGTGAAAGACCATTGCGTTTGGGAATGTCTGTAACCTGGTTTTTAAGTTACAAGGATTGGTATCTTCCCTGTACCCCTAGCCCTTATTCCAAAGCCTTCCTTTCTTGGCTATAGCAGATCTCAGCATTGTGATTTATGGGCTCCAGAGGTGTCCCAAAAAGGGAAAAAATAGCTGTGTTCAGACAGTGTGACAAAGAAACTGGAGAGATGGGGGGGCTGGGGACGGACGGGTCACCTCTTAGGAATGTCCTGCCTGTGGAGATGCTGGAGCAGCCTCCTTCCCTTGCTCACATGGTCAGAGTACAAGCATTTAGAGCTGAGTTGGACCATATCAGATATGTAACCTCTCCTCTGGACTGACAGAGTTTTATGCCCAGCTCCAGGTGTGGCTTGTGAGATGGCAAAGGGCTGGGACAGCCCCACACAGCCATTTACCCGCATTAAAGCAAGCAGGACTGAGTTTCCTGGCTACCTCTGCTCAGGTCTCCATCCTTGCGGCTGCCTGCAGGCTTGCTCTTGCCCTGAACGGCACACAGAACTCATCCTAGCCCTGCACACGAAGTGCTGTCCTGAGCACGTGCCAGCCCTGCTCCAGCCTCTGCCTCCCATCTCCCTCTGCTCCCAGCAGACGGACGCAGTGTTCTTGCCAGCCCATGGCTGCATCCTCTGATGCTGTGCAGCTGCTCCTGTTGGCAGCATGGCACCGGCACAACCAGGTGCCTGGCACAGTGAGATACAGCAGGAGCATCTGGCTCAGTGCAACAGCTCTTCCCTGCACCACTGGGCCCCGTGCAACGCTCTGTGTGCCACGCGCTGCTCATAATGCTGTGGAGTGCCTGCACCTCTGTGAGCAGCAGGAGCAGGCAGACCGATGGGCAGACCTGCTGGTTCTCTTGTGCACGGGATGGTAGACACAGCAGAGGTTCAGCCCCAGAGATTGATGCTTGAAACGAATCACTCCAGAGCAAAGAGAAGTGGTGTGTGCCAGCTGGGTGCGATGAGAACTGGAGTCCTCAGCGCCTGCAACAGCATTGCTCCTCCTCAGGCAGATGTGGGACCTTCCTCATCGCACGGCTCCTTCACATCTCGGTGATGTGACATCCTCAGTGCTGGTAGGAGGCTGTACAGTGCCCATGCCAGAGCAGGATGTGAGGAATTAAATACTCCTGATCCTGCCCTGGCCTTGAGCAGAACGTGAGTCACATCTGGGAAATGGGTACATCTGTTTAGGAAGGAGTGCTCTGTCCTGAGTGAATGGCATCGCTTGTGCCCAGGAAGATGGGCCCCATGGCCACTCTGGGCCAGACTCGTGCTGAAGGGTTGGCAGAGCTGCAGCATTGCTGTGCGTTCTTTACCATCTTCTTCCCTGGGGCTGTCAGCCCGTGAAGCCACCTGATGCTCAGCTGAGTGGGAAATAAGCAAATCTGCAGCACCAAGTGCAGTCCCCAGGAGGAAGATGAGAGGCACGGAGCCTGGCTGCCTGCTTCCCTTCTTCAGCTGGGAGGTGGCTGCAGGAGCTTCTCCACTGCCTGGGCACCTTGGGGCCCCGAGCCATGGGAACTGAGAACCCCAAAAGTCAGCCAGCATGATGTCACTGCTTGTAATAGCTCCGTGGGAGCTGCCCTGGATGTTGGCATGCAGAGGAGCAGCATCGCTGTGTTACATGTGTGCTTGCTGTGCAGCAAAGCCGGGAGCTTTCCTCCTCCTCCTTCCTTAGCGCATGCAGTGGCTTTTGGTAGCCAGGGGCAGGGGATGGAGGCCTGGCACAGGGGTGGCTCTCCTTGCTCCACTTCTGCACGAATAACAAAATCTCCTACAAGGTTCAGCTGGGTGCACACACAGCAGCTCCCCAGGCTCACTGCTGCAGAGAGCCCAGGGGATGCAGCGCCATCAGCACTGGGCATGCAAGGGTGCTGCAGGGCCACGACCTTGGATAAATGTGGCTCAGAGAGGCACAGAGGGACACCTTAACAGGTAGTGATGGACAGCAGCTGCAGGAGGAGAGCGCTGCATATGCTGAGACCGCCGTGCCCCAGGCTGCCCTATCAGCAGAGCTCAGCGTGCTCCCACCCGTGGGTGCTGTGCGGGATCCCCGAGCACTCCATGCCCTCCTGCACCCACCGGGCTGACCCCAGCGAGCCTCAGGGAAGGGGCCAAGGGCTGCAGTCCGGACAGACGCTCCGGGCACATTTACAGCCAAATTTGGGTTTTTTTGCTGAAAGGCCGAGTCGGACGGAAATATTTCCCCGATGCCTCTCTCCCGTCGGTTTCTAATTCCGAACAAAAGTTTCCTTTTACACACAAACAAACTTCGCCGCGGTCGGGCAGCCCGTGCCCACCGGGGGCTCCGCACCTCGGAGGCCTCACCGGGGGCTGTCGGATCGCAGGGGGAAGCCGGGCCCGCTCCCCTACCGCTCCCCACCCGCCGGGGGCGGCCGTGCCGAGGCGGGGCCGGGGCGGGACGGCGGGACCGGTCGGGGCCGTCCCGCCCGGAGCGGAGAACCAATGGCGGCGGTGGGCGCGGGCGGG
>JACDJE010000164.1:269401-342067 GCA_016647715.1 Pavo muticus | reverse complement strand
CGGGCCGGGCGGGAGCGGGACGGCGCGGGGCTGCGCGGCTGCGGGAGCGGGCCGGGCCCGGCGGAGCGGTGCCGTATCGGGAGCGGACGGGACCCGGAGCCTCGCGAGGGGCAGCGGGCGGGCACGATGTCCCAGGAAAGCCTGCAGGGTATGGACGAGGGCGCGCTGAGAAAGCTGGTGAGTGCCCGCACCGCGGGGCGGGGGGAGGGCAGGAGGAGAGCTCGGCGTGCCCGCAGGTGGCACCGCGTGGTGCCCGGTGCCCTCGGGCCGGGCAGCGAGCGGGGCTGCTGCGGGGAGCTGCTGCGGGACCGCGGGGGGAGCTCCGGGCGCTGCCTCGGCGCTCTTCCGGCTGTGCCCCATCGCCCGCTCTGCTCGGACTGAGACATCCGTCCGTCGGCTCCGTCCCCTCGGCCGGCGGTTCCCCGCTGCCCGCTCGGCTCCCTCCGCGGTGCCGGGTGGGACAAGCTGCCCGCCATCTGCCACGCGTGCCCCGGGTCTCTGCTTCCCGCTGGCCCGACTCCAGCAGCCGAGCCCTCCCCGGCCACCTGCTTCCTGCGGGCATCCAGGCGCTCCCGGAGCAGCTTCCTGCCGGCCCCGCTCCGTGCCAATCCCCGGGCTGCGTTGCTGCGGCCGGCCTGGGATGGTTGCTCTCGTGGGCCGTGGATCGCCCCTCGTGCAGCCCAGCGGTGGGAGTGGGCTCCGACCTACCCGGGGATCCGCGTTGGGAAGCTGCTTTGGGACGTGAGCTGCCACCCAGTGTGCCACCGGCTCGGTGCTGCCCGGCCGCCTGCCCGCCTCCGTGCGCTGAGCCCCGCGCCGGCTCCACGGGCGGTTTGGGGAATGGAGAGCGGCAGGAAGCTGAGTCAGCTCGGAAAGAACGTCCGCGGGGAACAGGAAAGGGTCGGGGTGCCGCTGGGACAGCACGGAGGTCAGCACGGGGTCCGTGCCGCCCGCAGCTCCCGGCTGTCCTCAGTCCGCTGTGAGCACAGCTCACAAACCCATCTTCTGCCCCGGAGATGTGGGGATGGGTGCTCGGGGTTTCTCCTGGCTCTCTGCTTCCCATCTGAGACTGCTGAGAGCCGAGAACGAGGCAGTGCTTCTCCATGGGGCTGTCCCCATTTGACCAGAGGGTGCTTCACACCTACTCACGCTTTCCCACCGCAGCGGTCTGCATGCGCGTGCTGCTGGCTGGGCTGTGCAGGTGTCCGGGGAGAGGCTGAGCCTGCGGGGCTGCACAGCGCTGCGGGGCTGCACTGATGTGTGCTGCTTCTCTCCATCCTGCTGCAGCCCTGGGCTCTCTGTAGGACGGTGCTCCCCTGCTCCTGCGTGGCCTCACCCCATGGCTGCCCGCAGCTCTCCCCGTGCCCATGCAGCTGGAGGAAGCCTGCTCCGGGCTGACGTGAGCCGGGAAAGGAATTTTTTTTTTGGTTAGGTTTTGGCTCCGCTTAGCTGGAAGAGGATTAGCCCATATAAGGGAAAACTGCCTGCCTCTGCCGCCGCTTCCTCCCTGCTCCTTCGCTCTCCCCATCCCTCGGTCCCTTGTTCTCCTCCTCCTTTCTCCCAGTGGCAGAACTCCCAGCAGCGCTCTGATGTCCCGGGGGTGCCACCGTGTGGGACCCGAGGGCGGCCCGGGGCGGGCGCTGGCTCCCCGCAGCGGTGAGCGGGGCAGGTGCTGCTGCGAGGCTCGTCCTGGCCGGGAGCGCTGGGGATGCTGCTCTGGCTCCTTTCCCCAGCGCTGAGTTTCCCTGCGGCCGCGCTCCAGCTGCTCAGTGCCCCTCTGTGCGCTGCCTATCCCAGAGCTGGATGGAAAGCCTGGGCTAATTAGAGCTAATTATGGCCCTCTGCTGGCGGACGTGCCTTGGGCTGAGGCAAGGCTGAGTGCTGCCGTGCTTGGGCATCACCAGGAAAGCAGCCCGTGGTGGCTTGCCAGCACCCTCCTCACAAAGCCACGTTGTGTGGGACGAGGCGGGCATTTGCTCGCAACCATTAATTTGCTGCGGGCTGGGCAGGGCCCGTGGGGCCCTGGCATGTGCCGAGCTCAGGGCTTGTCACTGCAGGGCCCCGCGGCCTCTTCCAGCCCTGGCTCCAGCTGTGGTTTCCGGCACGTTGCCCCACGAGCCGTGTGTTTGCCGTGTGCTGGCTCCGTGCTGACGTGGGCTTGGGACGGGGCTCCCGCTGCCCTACCGCCATCTCTCCTGTGGAGGAAAGGCTGAACCCTCCAGGACCGCGGTGCAGGTCAGACCCCATCCATCAGATGCCCGTGGGAAGGGCAGACCCTGGTTCTTCTCCTTCCCTCCCTCCACACTGCTGCCTTTGCACCCTGACCACGAGGCTCTGAGCTCCTGTGCCGGGTGCCGGGGCTGCAGAGCACGCAGCCAGCAGTTTGTTTAGCAAATGGTCAGGGCCTCGGCCTCCCAGCGTGGGGTGGAGGAGTGTTTTTGTGTCCTTAAGGCCATTATACAGCTGCAGAGCGCCTTGTTGCCTCCTTTCCATCCTCCCGGCCCATTGCAGAAGTCCCTCGGGGAGGCTGTGGGTGTTCAGATGGCAGCTCTGCCCGGCTTTGCCTGGGGCTCTGCCGCTGCCCCAGGACCTTCTGTGCATGCAGGAGCTGGGGTTGCTGCAAGATGGGGCGGCCCCAGGGCCTCTTGCTGTGGCCTTGGGCCTCTCCTGTGCTGTCTGCTAGGGCAGAGGCTTCTCCCACCCCAGGGATGCCGTGTAGGGCTGTGAGGGTGGGCTGGGGCTGTTCACATGCCTGGCCTTATCGCTCAGTGGTGCTGAGCTCGCCAACGCTGTGCTCCGGGACCCTGCTGTGTGCTGAGCCAGCAGGGAAAGGGCTGTCCTGTTGCAAAGGCTGTGACTCCGGATGAGAGCCCACACCCTGCAGCACGTGGCACAGGGCTGCAGCTCCCGGCTCTGTCCCCAGGAGGCGGATGCTCGCACTGCTGCAGGATGCTGATATGGGATGCTGATATCACTGCACTGCAGGGGGTACTGGGAGGGACATGAGAGGAAGCATGTTTGCTTTAAGCTGCAACCCCTGATGACAAGGATCCTCATTTCCAACCCTGTGCTGCCCAGCAGGAGCTGGGTGTCCCTGGGGGTGGCAGTGTGGAAAATGCTGCTCCCAGGTGGGTATCGGTGGCTTTGCTGGGATGGGCTGTGTCAGCAGATGCAGTGTGTGCCACGGGCCTGCAGCGGGCTGCAGCCTTCCCCCGGCTAGTTGCATGCCTGGGAACAAGGGCTGTGCTTCTGGCCCTGCTGTGACCTGAAGCTCAGTGACCAGTTGGTTGGCCTGGCGGTGTCCTGTGGGAACGTGAGGAAGAGGACTGCTGCCTTCACCCTTTGGTGCGGCCGCTGCTGCTCCCAGCGTGCCGGACCCTGATGCTGACAGCAGCTGCTGCGGGTCACAGGGTTTATTTTTAACGAGCTCCATGGGAAATCGTTTTCCCGGTTCCCTCGCTGTGAGCCAGTGCTTGGGCAGGGCCTGGTGTCCCACAGCAGGGCTATGCCCGCTTTGTGCAGGGGCTGCTCTGAGCGCAGGCCGCTGGCACAGCTCACGCTGCGGCTCTGCTCTGGAGGAGGGGAAGCCCCCTGTGTGCTGGTGCAGTGCTGGGTGCTGTGCCCGCTCCCCAAGGCGGCGTCCGGCTCCGGCCGACCTCACGTCCCATCCCACGCCGGGATTGGGCCACCCCTCATCCCCCGGAGCGGGGGCAGACAGTGCCAGGCAGTGTGCGCCAGGCGCGTGGGCAGCGCGGGACAGACGGCCCCATTGTGCCCAGCGCCCAGCCCTGCCCTGTCCTCCCAGCTGGAGGCGACGCTGGACCTCGCCGAGCGGCGCCGCATCCGCTCGGCCATCCGGGAGCTGCAGCGGCAGGAGCTGGAGCGGGACGAGGAGGCGCTGGCCTCCAAACGCTTCCGCACCGAGCGCGGCAGCCACCGGCAGGACAACAAGGAGAACTGGCTGCGGTGAGTACCTGGGGCACGGCGGGACCACGGCACCGTTGGCTGTGCGGGACTTTGCTCCCGTGCGGCTCTCACCCCTGGCTCCGGCGCAGGTCCCAGCAGCTGGAGGAGGAGCAGCAGAAGGCCCTCGCCTCGCTGTCCCGGGAACTCGAGTCCATCACCGATGTGGAGGAGCTGACAAAGCTGGTGAGTGCCTGACGGCGGGGTGGCATGAGGGAGCTGAGTGCCACCGAGCCCTCCCTGTGCCTCACTCCTGGCTCTGCCCCTCCGCAGCTGCGGGCAGCCAGCGAGTACGAGGAGCGCAAGCTGATCCGCGCCGCCATCCGCAAGCTGCGGGCTGAGGAGATCGAAGGTGAGGTCGCTGTGTCTGGGCTGCCCCGCTGATGCTGGGATGCGCCCAGCTCCTTCCTGAACTTTACCTTTGCTTCCTCCCAGCCGCAACCCTGGCTGGGAATGTGCAGAGCAGCCGCAGGGATGGCGCCGAGCCCGCAGCCGTGCCCGCACGTGCAGAACGCAGTAGGAGAGATGATGCTGAACCGGCAGCTCTGGTTGGGAACGGGGAGAGCTCCCAGAGGGCAGGCTCTGAGCTGCCGGCTGTGGTGAGCGTGGAGAGCAGTGCTGAGCCCATGGAGAACAGCCGGAGGGGCGATGCTGAACAGCCGGTGCTGACCAGGACGGAGGAGGGCAGCCATGGGGGGGATGCAGACAGGCTGCCTGCAGAGGAGCCTGAACGCTCCGTGGTGAGTGCTGGTGGGGATGCCACTGGGAATTGCTGAGTCCTTTGCTTGTGCCAGCCTCCTGGGGGCACAAATCCCTGCGCGCGTGTGACTTGCCTGCCTTAGGGGAGTGGGGTGGGTGACACTGGTGGTGGAGCAGAGGTCTGCAGGGACATGGGGATGTGGCTGGGCTCAGGACACCAACATGGGCTGTGTGAGTGCTCCCTGCTAGGGGAGGGACTCGGTCCTGCTCCAGGACTAGGCTGGTGCACAGTAGTGATGGCTTTCCAGGGTGGGGAAGGATGAGCTGGTGGAGCAGGGGCAGGGCTGGGAGTGGTGGGTGCCAGCCCAAGCTCCCTGTCTAGCAGTGATGGCCCTGCAGGGCACGGCAGCTTCGTGGTGGTTGAGTGTCCTCCCAAGGACACGTTACAGGGCTTCCACTTGGGGGAGAGGGTGGGGAAGGGACAAGCAGTGGTTTGACCCCCAGGCTGCCTCTGTTCAGCCCAGCTTTTCCCTCTGCCTTCCTCAGGGCCTGCTTGAGGCTGGTGGCAGGAGAAGGGAAGGTGACCCTGTGCCACTTCCTTCCTGGTCAGCATCTGCTGGCGCTGCAGCACCCCCAGCACACAGCTGTCTGTGCAGGGGTGTTTCCTGATCAGACAGCCCATCTCACCTCACCTGGCCAATTTATCCAAAAGCTAAAGCATTTCCTTTAAGCAGAGACCATGGTGGGGTGCACGTTTTGGCACCGGTTTCCCCCATGCATCCCTTGGCTGTGGTCCCCTCTCTGCCCCCCCCATCCTGTAGTTATACCGGGATCACAGCCCATGTTGCCTTGGGTTGGTGCTGCGTTTCCCTTGCCTCTTTGTGGCACCATGCTGCCGCTCCAGGACACTTATCTCCTAGCAGCCTTCTGCAGTAACCCTGGTGCAGGGTGTGAGCTGCTGTGTGTGTGATGAAGTCCCATCTCATGCCCTGCAGCATGGGGATGGCACAGGGGGAGGCTGCAATCTGCAGCATGTCCCTGGCCAGGTGGCAGGATGGGACAGCGCTGCTGGAAGTGGCATTCTGACCCACCTTGCACGAAGAGGTCCCTGGACGCAGTGGGGTGGAGGCAGCTGTGGGGCTGGCTGGGCTCTCACCCCTGCTTTCTTCCAGGCCCATGAGCAGGAAGAGGAGCAGGAGCACAGGCAAGCTGAGCTGCAGGACCTGAGTAGCCAGCAGCAGAGAGAACCCCAGAAACCCCCTGCCCAGGGTGAGTCCATGTCTGCAGCATATTCCAGGGAAGGAGCAGAGCTTGGGAGTGCAGGAGAAAGTGGACTTTGGGAGAGAAAAGGAGGATGGAGGGGCTGCAGGTGGTCTCCTGAAAAGCCCGAGCTGGCAGCCAGGTGCTTGCCTGGGGCTACAGGAGTGGGGATGCTGTACAGAGCCTCTTACCTGTCCTGCAGCCTCAGGGACCCTGGTGCTCCTGGACCTGCACCCAGCCCTGGAGCCCACTGCAGCCCCGCAGCCTGAAGAGCAAACTGCAGAGGTGGAGCTGCACACCGAGCAGGCATCTGAGTGTGAGCTGCAGTACCGGGAGGAGGGCTCTGGCAGCCCCTGTCCTGTGCAGGAGCCCATCGTGGAGCCAGCAGAGGCTCCGTGCAGCACAGGGCAGAGCCGCCAGGCGGAGCAGCACAGCCCAACGCAGCCCTGCGCCGTCACTCAGAGTGGCCAGGTATGGGAACACTGCACTGGTGGGTGCTGGGAGCCACCCAGACCACAGCCCCCACCCTCTCAGCATGGGGCTGGAGGTGCCGCGCATGGCACGTGACCTCTGTCGCAGTGCTTGCCCCTCTGAGCTGCTTAGGTCAGATTTTGACAGCTCCCCAGCTCACCGTGCTGCCCCTTTCCCCCCACAGTTTGTCATCTGCGTGCGAGGCCAGGTGTCGGGGAAGGCTGTGATGCCGCAGGAGAAGCCAGCGGGTAAGGGCTGCCCCAGGCAGCGGGCAGCTGGGCCTGCAGCACCCCCAGGCCATTCCCTGTGAGCCCGGGAGGGTGCACTGCTCTGTGTGGGGCAGGACAGACCTCTGGGGATGGGGACGCAGCGCCTGATTGGGCTCAGGGCCTGCTCAGGCCTGGGCCAGGCAGTGGGGTGCCAGGCACGGTGTTTATAAGTCCCCCAGCTACCGGCCAGGCTGCTGCAGGGCCATGAAAGGGAATCTGTGCGTGCAGCAAACCTCGGCCTTTTGCATTCTTTGTCCCAATAAGGCTGGAGCTGAGCACCGGTCCAGCCCCAGCCCCCCCCAGTGCTGTGCTTGCTGGCCTGGCCGGGGGCTGTGCACTGCTCCAGGCCCTCCGTGCCTGGCTGGGTGCTCTTGGCAGCCCAGAGAGATTGTGTTGGGCAACTGATGCCCTCGTGCTGCTGTTGGGAAAGCGCTTCCCTTCTTCTGTGCCAGGAGGAAATAAGGCCAAATGGGAGCTTGCAGCTGTAGGCCCCCTCAGGGTCATGGCCCTGCTGGGAGCCTCCAGCGTGGCACAGGCTCGGGCCTGGTGGCTGGGGAAGGGCTGAGCCCTGCTGCCCTGGGGCAGAGCAGGGGCAGCTGGGCAGCTGGACTCCCTCCTGAACGCCACAGAGTCTGCATAGTGCTGGCCCTGCTCTGCTGGGGTCCCATGGGAGCTGGGATAATCGCACAGCCCCGGTGTACCTCCATCACCCTCCTGTGCCCTGTGGGGTATGCAGCGGGCACTGAGCTCCAGGGACATGGGTGACGCTGGGGAGAGCTGACATCCCTGCTCCATTCTGTGCTCACTCTCTGCTCCCTCCATCCCATTCCTTGCACACGGACATGGCCCGTCCCTTCCCGGCTGATAGCACCCACCCAGAGCACAGCACGGACCCCGTCTCGCCTCAACGATCAGCGCTGGGAGCAACAAGCACCCTCCTCGCCGTGCCCGCAGGGCCGTGCAGGTGAGGGCACATCGTGGCTGCTGTGCTCCATGTGGGGCTCCCACCCGTGTGTGTGTGGACAGGCAGAAGCTCGGAGGGCTGCCGGGCACCCGGGGGGCAGCATCCCTGTGGGCGGCATGCATGGGGATGGCATGCATTGTGGGGACAGGACAGCATGCATTGCGGGGAGGCTGGGGGGCAGCGTGCATCGCGGGGTGCCCGGGCTGCATGCACGAGGGGCACTCGACGTGGCACCCATCTGACCCGGCTGCTCCGTCCCCCGCAGAGCCGAGCCCCGTGCAGCGCTCCTCCTCGGTGCGGGAACGCGCGCAGCGCTTCACTCCTTCGGGCGCGACCCCGGTGGGCACCGCGGGGCGGCAGCGGGCGGCGCGCACCGGCACGTCGGGGGCTGCGGGCCGCAGGGTAAGAGCCCGTCTGCCGCGGGGCGCCGGGGGCTGCGGGGCCGCGTCTAGCGACGGAGCGCTCTCACGTGCAGAGCGGTGCGTCCGCCGCGCGGCGCGGGGTCGGTCCCCCTTGGAAGGGGGAGAGGAGGGGCGCGAGGCGCTGGCGTGGCGCTTCTCCGAGAAAATAGTCGCGAAGCGAGTTTCTCGTCGCTCCGAGCTCTGTGCCGCGTCTGCGGTCTGGGCCGTGTACGCGGTGCGGCTCGGCGCGGTGCCGGCGGGCGGCGGGGACCGCAGGTAACGAAAAGGGAGCCCTGAGGCGGACGGGGCGGCTGTGCCGCGCGGGTCGGTGCGGGGAGCGGGCTGCGCCGGGCTTCGGAAGTGCCTTTTTTCCAGAGTTTGCGAACGCTTCGCGTTTGTTTCGAGCAAAAGTAATGCTGTTCTGCAAATTTCAGCGTAGGTGGAAAATCGGCCCTGCGCGGGCGCGTTTTCACCACGTCGCTCATCCTTCTCAGGACAGAATTCCCCCTTTCCATGAGAGGCCCTCGCTGTCAGACCGCTGCCCCGTGCGGCTCATCACCCGGCCGTTCGTTGCTCTTCGCCTCATGACCGTTCGTCATTCTCTCGCTTTTGTTTCCTCCCTGTTTTTTTACACAGTTTGATGCTTACGGACCGTGCTTTGGCCGCGCTGCCGTCCTGCTGCAGTACAGCCCCGCTGTGTGCCGGGGGCTGTGCAGACTGGGCAGGGAGCGTGCGGCTGTTGCAGCCCGTGGAGCCGTGCGTTCTGCTAGACGCTGCGGTGGGACTGGGAAGGCCGTTCCCTTCTGCGTTATAACTTGAAAAGCAGCGCCTGGCGTTGCGATGAGATGTTTGATATGTGTCCGTAATAGGCACGGGATTTGTCCTGACCTCAGCTGAGCTGAAACACTGCATCTGGGGCTCTGGAGGTGCTGTGGCGTTCCTGTATTTTAACTTTAGTGATTTATTTGACCTTTTGTGGATGAAGTGGGAGGTGAGTTGAGCACCTGCCCGTTTGTCTGCCCTTTTGTTTGCCCCAGCGCTGTGCGGAAGCCTTTTGGGAGGAGCACTGCCTCGTTCTGTGTTGTGCAGGGTCTGCCTCTGGGAATGCACTGATTGCGCTGAACAGAGCCAGTGGTGTTCTGCTGAAAGAAGCTGTGCTCTGGAGCAGAAAGCATGTTCGTCGCCCCTATAGCTCCTTGAGCTTCCTATTTATTTGAATTTCTGGTTACTATAACAGCTGTTGGCATTTGGGAGTTGCTGTGCTCCGTGGAGCTGCTGGGTGCTCAGATACTTGCATGTGAAACAGTTTGTTATTAAAATAAACACCCACAGAAGGACTTTCAGGATCAGGGCCAAACTGGAATAAAGGGGAAGCAGCGCTTGCAAACACAGCCCTGGGTTGTGAGAGCTGTGCTTGGAAGACCTAAATGCAAGTGTATCATTTGGATGGGATTCAGTGAGTGTTTGCAATCAATGGCTTTTGGCAGAGTTGGCTGATTCGGAGACTGAGAGCAGAGAGCTGTGTGCGAGCGCGGCTGCGGCGTGCCCCTGCAAGCAGGAGGTTATTGCAGTGCTCTGCAGCTGCTGCTGGCCGCTGTTCCTGCAGGAGGCTTGTGTAGGTAGCACGCTGCAGAGCTGCCCAGGTGTGTGCTGAGAGCACCACAGCACGGCACTGCCCAGCGCACAGTGACAGCAGCTCTGAGCGTGTCTCAGGGTCTGCGGGCTGGGGGCTGTGGGCTGGCAGCCCTGCAGAGGGTCTCCGTGTCCCTGGCAGTGCAAGGAGCAGCAGGTGTTGCTGTCGGTGGGCATACAGATCTGGTGTGGTGCATACTTGTATTGGCGTATGAGCCATTTCTTAGCTCCATGGAGAAGGGAGGCTTTGGGGAGGTCAGGGTAGAAGCACCCTGCCTGTGGAACACCATTACTGGTTTAGCCTTGCTGTAGCGCAGTTGTGTCAAGATGGAAGTTGTGAATTGAGCTTGATTTGTTGTTAAATGGAAATTTTGTTGTAAAATGATGTATTTAAAAACTTTTCTTGATTTCTGCTTCCTCCTCTCTTCTTTTTATCCTCACAAACTAAGGGTTGTTCTTGCCCTGGGCATAGGGTATGGCAGTAAGGACAGTCCTTGCTGGAGGCTTCTGAGCTAAATAGATCCCCACCTTTGTTTTCTACTTAAATTCTGCCCTGGGCACAGGGCATGGCAGTAAGGACAGTCCTTGCTGGAGGCTTCTGAGCTAGATAGATCCCCACCTTTGTTTCATACCTTAAACTAGAAGGGAGTCTGCACATTGTAAATACATCGTAGGAACAATGGATAACAAACCCACCGCACACACAAAATTAGCAGAGCAAAAAGATCCATTTCTGCCTAAGTCTGCCTGACCTTTACACAGAGCTCTCACTGCCATTTACCTAAATTACGCGGTGTTAAAATACAGCCCAACGAGCCTGACTTTTCATTAATTACACACATGTTCTGCTTTGGCAGGCTGATGTGTAATTTGATGATAGCATCACCTTGTCTTTTGTCCTTTCGAATGAGGTCTAAGGTGAATGTGATACGATGCTGTATGTCTTCATCTGTCCTGCTAAAAGCAATGTGATATTCTGAGCATTTGTTTCTCCTTTTCTCTCTCCCTTTCTAACAGCAGATCTAATAGAAAATGCATACATAGCCCCGCGGAGCAGGAAGGAGCCCAAGTCTCCGAAGGCAAGTGAGCTCCCTGAGCACCGGCCACAGATGAACAGCATCACTGTTTCTAAGAAGCGCAACTGGCTGCACCAGAGCACCCACCGAGCCCCCCGCCTGGAGGGAGAAAGCACATGTAAGAAGACACCAGGGGCTGTCACCCAGGCCCCACGGTCCCCCAGCCCGCTGCCTGCACCAAGGGTGCAGGGGGCTCTTGCCAGGTCCCCGGGAGGGCCGGAGGGCCCCATCCCCAGCTGTGGTGCTGCGAGCACCCTTCTGAATGCCACAGGCTCTGCTGCGCTGCGACGCTGTGCCTTTGACTTTGGTGAGGACAACGATGCAGACGATGAAGGAGAAATATGGTACAACCCCATCCCTGAAGATGATGAGCCAAATGTCCCGAGAGTCCTCTATCCTGCTGCCCATAACCCTGTCACTGTGGACTGCTCGGCAGGCTGCTGCAAAAGCCTGCCTGTCAGGGACCTGGGGCGGGCACTAGGGCCCCTCGATGTTCCCCCGCGCTCACCGGAGAGAGCAGGGGACACTCAGCCTGGTGAGCTGGGTCCTGCCGATGCCATGCAGCCTGGAGAGCACCTGCAGCAGCAGCGGCAGAGGTTTGCCTGCAAGCCCCAGAGCGTGCTGGCAGCAGAGGACAATCCTGCATTTAAGTGCCCCTCAGCAGGTAAGAGGGTTTAGGTAGACAAAGGTGCCTTATCATCTGCTTTCTTTTAAAAGAATAATAAGCCTTTCTTATGTTTCTTTTCTCTTTCTCCTCCTTTTATCTGGATCAAGCACATTTCCAGTAGCAGTGCATGTTATGTTCATTAAAAAAAAGAAAGAAAAAAAGACTCAGGTAGGGATATTGATACCTGCTAAATTAGAGCTGCTCAGTGACTTTTCAGTCAGTTTGCTCACCTGGCATGTCCAGATGTGGTTTGCCTCTGCCTATGGAGTCAGCTCCAATTTGGAATCCAATTCCAAACAGACCTTGTTTAGTCTGGCTCCAAGCTGGCTGAAAACAAAGGTTTTACCAAGTGGGCTTACTTAAGCATATTAATGAGAGGACCCACTTGGTTTCCTTTCTGTTAGCTAGTGTCTCATTCGGATCTTGGGTTCCAGCCTTTAAATTGCTTAATGTCTTCAGAAGTTTCTTTAACTTACTGCTTGGGATTTTTAGTAGATACTTTTTGGAAGACCGTATAAATGCCATTTGTAATCATCTGCTTTGTGTGGGTATACAGTATTTTTGTTGTGAAAAGCGGATAGGCCCTGGGGCTCATTTCCAGGCTCTCATTCTGCATTGCCCTCTGGAGGAGCTCTGTCCCCCTCCCACTCTGTCCTGTCAAATTGGCCCCAGATCTGTAAGTTCCAGAAGCTGCATTGCCTGGGCTCAGCACAGCGATGGCTTCTGGGAACGGGAGATGTTTTCAGAGGCACCAAAGCAACTTCTGTAAACAGCAAAAGAAAAAGTACTCTGTCCTGTCTTCTGGGAGCTCACATTTTGTTCTCCTTGTGGAAATACTGCTGATCTGAGTGTACTTTCAGTCCCAAAGTGTTCTGAGAACATTTATTTAGAAATAGTTCACTTTATAGCCTTCATTAAATACTTAGACCAGTTATGTTTGCTTGCAAGATCGCTGAAATACCATGCTGTGTTATTTTTTTCAATGCTGGAGCTTAAAGCAATTTGGAGAGGTCAGGATGCAGGGTTGTTGGGAAAGCCACGAGCACATTCTGCAGGCTGTTTGACTCCAATTTAGTCATTAAGCCCTTGATGTATAGGCGATTCTCCTTAAAAAATGAAACCCTTTATGCAAGAAAGAGAATGCCCTTTTTTTTTTTTTTTTTTAATACTGAAGAAACATTTATTCCTGAAAGCAAAATTATCTGTTTAAAGTGTCTTTTATGAAACCAGGAAAAAAGCGTGATGAATGTCCGCCAGTTGTCCGCTTTGGTATGCTCAGAGCTGATTTAGCTACTTTAAATGCAGTTCTTCTTTTGCATGTATTTAATAGTGACCAGACTGAATAGATGAACTGGCGATGAGGTGGATCCCTGCTGCTCAGTAATTGGCTTTATCATGGAGAAGTGATTTTTTTCCTCTCTTCAGTTAAGATGTCTACAGTTATTTTCAGTCAAATTTAAAATGACAGCTCATCCATACGCTATTACTGCATGAGGGCAACATGGCCAGTTTAACTTTATTTGTGCTCGAACCTTGCTTGAATTACACGGTTGCTGCAAAATGGGTGTCTATATAGGTCAAGCAGTAACTCCTGACAAATGCTCAATTACTGCTTTGGGGAAAAGTCTGCTTATCTTTGTTACTGCTGTAATTTTATATGTGTCAGTAATGGTTAGTACTAGAGTCTAAGAGAGATTTTGAGAAACAAAGACAGAAAAAAGTAGGATACTACAAAAGCCAGTAAAAGACGTATTTTCATTTCATTTATTACTATATACTCTATATATAATTTATATAGATAATATATACAATTTTCATTTGATGCTATTTTCTTTGGTCAGTGCAAGTAGTTTAACCATTTAAGCTTTAAACCATGCTGCCTCATTTGGATCTGAAACGTTTTACAGGGGAAGTGGTCATGAATATATATATATTTTTAATGGAAACGTGAAGAAAAAATATAAAAGAATTTGGTTGCTGAGGGTCTTCCCAAATAAAGTAGTGAATAGATATGTCCTGTGTTTTCTTTAAATGGGGTATAGATTGTAGAGGTGTTGATTTTCCTATTGTCTTAACTTGCATCATTAGTTCCTAGTGTTAATCGGGTTACTTTCTCCAGTAAGGGCTGTGTATGCTAATAGGATTTGTCAGGTAATTCCTTGTTGAAGAATTCTAGCCGCGCTAGTTTTTAGAAAGGAATAAAAACAAAACATCCCTATACTAAAGCAGTTAGGAAACACACTTTTGTTTATGCATTTTGTTTATGTCAAACAGACAAAAGGTGACGGTAAGAAAAAAATCTGCTGGGGTAGAAATACAGAAACATAGCACCAGCTCACATCCTTAGGGCTACATGAGAAGAATTTAGGTGGAAATCTGAGTGGACCGTGGAGCGTTTTTCATATCGCATTTAGAATTTTTCAAATATGTAAAGTTTTGAAGTAAATTTTTCTTACGACTGTTTGACTGTACTCTGGTTGAATGTGTTGCTAGATGTGTGTATCACTCGCAAGGCACTGAAGAATAGTGTCTCTTTGTAGTTCCTTCTTTTGCTACAGGTTTACATTGTGGATCTCCAGATAGGGCCTTTTCGGAGAATTTGTGATGCTTTTGCTTTTAGTACCAGCATTTAGAGGATAGATTTAGACTAGATACTAGCAAGAAATTTTTTACTGTGAGGGTGGTGAGACACTGGAATGGGTTGCCTGGTGAGATTATGGATGACCCCTCCCTGGAGGTGTTCAAGGCCAGGCTGGATGGGCTTTGAGCAACCTGGTCTAGTGGGAGGTGTCCCTGCCTATAGCAGGGGGTTCAAACTAGATGACCTTAAAGGTCCCTTCCAAGACAAACCTTTCTATGATTACTGCTGGGAGTAGCGTCCAACTGATCAGTGAGGCCATTTCTTGTCTGTATCTCAGAGGCATTCTGCTAGGGCATGCTGATCCTAGCTTGCAAGGACCTTGGCTATGCTTATGTTACTAAAAATATATTCTTGCTAGATGTCTGGATGCAAAATCCTCATAGGAGTCATTGGAAAATTGATTTTTTTCTCAACATTGCAGGAGATGAAGTTTGCTACTCTGTTCCAGTGTAGCTCCAGCTGGGCACATACTGGGGTTAATCTAAGCAGTGCTCTTTCTTCACTTAAATGACTGCTCTCCTAGTTTACAAATGTATCATTCGGTCCTATATTTTGTAGGCTCGCATGTTGCAAATGATCTTCCTACAGGCCAAGAAATGTGTCCTGCTTCTGTAGAGCTGAGCGACAGGATTTTGGGAGGGTGGCAAGTAGCTTTGGAAGGCAGTGGGCCTACCCAGGGATCTGTCTTTGATCCGTTTTGGTGACCTACTGTAAGGACCTGCTGGGGAGCGGGATTAGGGGTTGTAGCAACTGAAGACTTGAAGCAGTTAATGTAAAGTAGTTATTTATTTCATCTTCTGTTTTGTATGGAATCATGTTTCTGTCATCTTACTGGGGAAACAGAGACAGAGCTGCTTTTTATCCCATGTAAGAAACCACGAGGGGAAGAGGACATGGTGCTAGCAGTCCAAAATGAGGCACGCCTGGCACTGGGGCTGATGGCGCTTGGTCCAACGCCAGCATTCTAATGAAGCCTGCTGTGGTCTGTGTGACACGGAGAATCATTAACGCTTAGAATATTTGCCAGGAATTCGTTCCTGTTTGCAGATAGCAAGCTCTTAAGCCTGACGGGTGACCTGGAGTGCTGTTAAACACTCTCGTTGTCCCCTCTCAAAGGGTCACCCAGCAGGGGGCACTGAGGACGATGGTGGTGCAGGTTCAGCCCGACAGACTCTTACAGCACGGTCTGTGTAAAGTGGTATGCGAATTCTGCTCCTGAAAATAGCATTGATGGGTTTGTCACAACTTACTTAGTGTCTGTGTATGTTTGGCAGTGTACTGGAAGAAAATGAACTACTGTTACAGAGTTCTTAGAGGGTTCTTTTTACCTTTTTAATAGTTTCTCCATTCCTTGACTCTGAAGCGTCACGTGGGATTGAACACAGACCAAATTGGTCAAAATAGCAGTTTTCATAGGGGTTAAAAAAGGACTTCTCATTTAGTAGGCTAAAAGAAGATTCTTTCTTTTGTTTAGATAATTATTACATAGAAATAATTGCATTCTATCCTCATTTAAGAAAGTTTTTTTTTGCTAATATGGCTAAGGGGGGGGTCACTTTCCTTGCATCTTAATTGAAGTTGCTTGCATTTGATATAGCATGAATTCTCTTAGCACCGTTTTCAGCTTTGCTGCGAGGCTTTCTATCAGAGTGGATATAGAACTATCTGAGGATGAAATGGGCCTGAGCCAGAGTAAGTTACCAGCCTTTGGCATCAGTGGAGCCTTGCTGTTTGCGTCAGCTGAGGATCCAGATCGGTATCTCTTCTGGAATCTAGCACAGAAAAACAGTAGCCTTTTTTCACTCAGCTGTCATTTGCTCTGAGAATGATTTTGAGCTGTTTGGGCTTTTCTGTTCCGATTTGTTGCTTTTAGAAAAAAAAAAATGTTTTCCCAAGTAATACATTGGGTTGACTTTTAAAAATAGAAAATAAAAGTAAAAAATCTAGGACACAAGGGAAGCTTTGGTTTTGAAAATTATAGCTGCTTAGTATAAGCTGTATTTTTTTCCTCTTTCTAAAAGGAAATGGCCTAGAAGTTAGCTCTCGTGTCATTTTTCTAGAGATACACTTTCAGCGTCAGATGCAGCATACTTATTAAGTATTTCAGGAGGATGGCAGGAAAAATGGAATTTTACACATCAGCTTTAGTTGGGTCAGAGCTCAGCACTTCCCTTAGTTATGAGCGTGGCTGTTTGGTATTTTAATAGCTCTCTGATGAGGAACTGATGTTTTCTGACTTACTCATCTCATCTTGGGGTCCCAAAAATAAATCACGGGCTTTCTCATGAGCTTTAGAGTAACTCAAAAACCCTTCCTTAAGCGAAGAGGAATGTTGCACGTAGAATGGGATAATCAAATATGCCTGTAACGTAGCAGGCATTGTTGGCAGGCAGTCTGACAGTGGCACGTCCACTCAGGCACACAAGGACAATGCTAAGCAGGGCCAGACATGAATGTTACTGTGTGGGATCACGACGTGTGCCTGGCAGGCTGTGTGCTGCGAGTTTGCCTGCTGTTCCCATAGGGCAGAGCTGTTTAGGTGAGGTTTTGGGCCCTGCTGTCCCGTTACCATGAGGGGAAGGGCAGCTGGTGGCTGTGGAGCACCTCATGTCCAGGGGCCACCTGCCTCTGTGACTGTGGAGAGTCTTTGTCCTCTGTGCAGCCATACTGTGGAACAAATAAAACCTGTGGGCTTTACCCATCCACCTGAACCAGCTCAGAGAGGCAGCCTTGGTGCAAAGTCACTTGGCTCCGTGCAGTGTTTTCTTGGGATGGTCCCTGACTTGTCCCGTGGCAAGCTGTCCATCCCTGGGTTGGGGCACCCTTCAGAAGCTGCTTTCTTCTGCTCTGTGTGCAGCTGATGCTGCCAGGAAGTGCGAGGTAGATGTGCAGAGTGCATTGTCAGCTGCACCTCATCATTACCCCCCTGCTGCCTGGGCTGTCATTGGCACCCCAGTGCCTCTGGTGCTTCCCCTCCTCCTGCCAGCCTTCCCTAAGGCATTTCTGAAGTGTCAGATGCCACCTGTGTGGGACAGAAAGGAAGCTGGGCAAGGTGAGCAGGCTGGGAAGTGGAATGTGATGTGACTGTGCTGCAGGTCCCTATTGCAGCTTGTTAGCAGTCATCATGTGTGCGCTTGGAAATGGTGTCCGTACCTCAGCACATTGCTGGTGTTAGTCGGGGCATGACACTGATGGGATCGGTCCCACACAACCAGCTTCTGTCTGGTGTTTCTGTGTTTTGTTTTAACCTCCTCGCGCTGAAGGCAGCAGAAGTCATACCTGTGAAAGTCAGAATGTCAGATTGTCTCTGCAGCTCTCCTGAGGTGGAGGGAAGTTGAGTGGGCTGGCCTGCTTTGCTAAGCCCGTGCCAGAGACTTGGGGCAGAAAGGAAAGGTGAATGCCAGCACAGCTGCTATGGGGTGTTCTGGGCCAGTGCGGCTATGCTGTGATCCGTAACACAAGCGAGGCTTTGTCCGGCTCTGTCATACCCCGTGTCTCCTGCCAGCTGCTGCCAGAACAGCAGGCAAGGAACTCCTCCGAGCGATGCAGGGCTAAAGGCATTTTCCTCTGTTGCTCTGGAAAACAGATACTGTGTGTTGTTCTTTGTGACTGAAACTGTGCTATAAAAGCGCTCTTTTAAGCAAATAGCAATTTGAACTTACTTAATAGTGATTGGAATTAGACAGTAAGCAACAGAAAAATCTGTAAAAGAAACTGCTGTAAAGAATGATTTGCTGTGTACCTCGAGGAAGCAGCTCTTCTTTCCTTCCTTGTACGTGCTGTGAATAGGGTTTGCCTTTCCCCAGTGAGCAGCGGGGTAGATTCCCCCTGCTAACACAGGCACAGGCCCCTGATCCCTGAGCAATTGGGGCAGCGGCAGCAGCAGGGCTGAGTGTGTCGGGGGATCTGGTTCCCAGCTGGGAGCACAAGGCTGCATGAGTGCTGCCAGAACTCGCCTGGGATGAAGGGATGGGGTGGCTGTTCTTACAGAAGCCACTCTTAGTTTCTCAGTGGATAGAAAAGTGGCTCTAAATGAGAGTACTCATGAAATTTTATTTGTTCTGGCTTCAGTTCTCCTCCTGCACACTACAGCAACTCAAGTGAATCCACTGCCTTTCCTGCAGTCATTGCTGCCTCATGCTGGTGGCAAGAAGAAAGGCTTGAGCTGAAACTCGATTTTTGGGTTTTCTTAAACATTCAAGCATGAAGAGAACTATAAGTTCGTGTCTTTGTGAATCATGCACAGAATTTACTGATAACAACTTCTTATTCTGATTGTATCCCTTCATTACTTGTCCTGCACTGTCAAATGAATGTAGATGTTTTTTCTCTCATTCTTTCCTCTTCAACATCAGTGCCTGCTGATTTTTTTGTTCCTTGAAAAGAGATTTTCCAAAAGATTTCCCACAGTGGTGTCAGTTGGGAACTGTATAACTTTAAGCCCTGTCATAGGGTGGCTGTGCCAGGAAAGAGGGAAAATTGCTGGCAGATTGAGGCAGTGCACAGTGCAGCTTTTGGAATAAATAAATCCTTGTTGCTTTCCTGCTCCTCCTCCCTGCAGCAGGAAAGGGGAGCTGAAAAAAATGAAAGAAGAGGGGTGAGACACTTCTCTGAAGTTCTTTTGGGTAAGAGAGGGAAATGCAAAGTAGTGTAGCAGTGTCCTTTACCAGGGATGTGCACGTTTCCTTTAGACTTGAGAGGGCAATGCTGATGTGTTCATCTTTGTGGCTAACTGCTTTGTGGGCAGAAGTGCACTTGTCATTTTCCAGTGCTTTCCCTTTGGAGACTGATTTCATTGCACCTGTGCCCCAGGAATGCAATTGTGTCTGCCTGGCTGAGAGGGATGTAACACAAATGGACAAGAGCTGAATGCAGTGGGTGAAATAGCTCATTTGCTTATCTGTAGTTTCTGGCTCTTTCATCTCTACAGAGCAGAACAAATCAGGCTTCTGACTATGAACTGACAAATTTGGCTGCATGGGTCAACAGAGTACAACTCTCTGGGTGCTTGTTAATATCTCTAGCTGGTGAATGACAGTCATCTGAATGAACTGCATTTATCAAGTTAAAACCAATCAAGGTGTTTTCCTCTAGTTCAATATTTTGTTTTCATTACTGTGAACTGCACTTACGAAACATTTGTTTATTCTCTTTAATTTTTTTTCCTAAAGGGCCTGGAGTTGTACTCGCACACAAGATTGATATACCAATAACAGAAGTTTCTCCTCCAAGTCCTAGTCCCTTGAAAAAAAGTGGATCAATCAATTGGCCTTTCCCCGATCGAATTAAATCTCCTAGAACTGTGAGGAAGCTTTCCATGAAAATGAAAAAACTGCCAGAACTCAGCAGGAAGCTGAGCGTCAAGGGAACTTCAAGCCATAATAGCTCAGATAATCCTTCTTCCCTGCTGAAAGGGAGCTCTCGGGATACAAGCCATACAGTGTCTTTGCCGTCTTCTGGAAACTCAACCGCAGCAGCCAGCAGGAATGTCATAAGTCGTTACCATCTCGACAGCAGTGTGTCGTCACAGCACACCTACAAAAAGAAAAGCTCAAGGAGTTCCAAATCCTCCAGCAAAGGTGGTTACCTCAGTGATGGTGACTCTCCTGAACTTTTAACCAAATCAGGTAAACATGGACATGAAACCAAGTGTGGGAAAGGAAAAGAGAGCCTTCCAAGTAACAGTGGTAAAACTGAGATAGATATCGATGCTTTCAGGCACTACAACTTTTCTGATCAACCCAAGTGTTCCCAGTACATCTCTGGACTTATGAGCATTCACTTTTATGGTGCTGAGGACTTGAAACCACCGAGAATAGACTCAAAAGATGTCTTTTGTGCAATACAGGTTGACTCAGTAAACAAAGCAAGAACAGCCCTGCTTACATGTAGGACAACATTTCTAGATATGGATCACACATTCAACATAGAAATTGAAAATGCTCAGCACTTAAAGCTGGTGGTGTTCAGCTGGGAGCCCACCCCACGGAAAAACCGTGTTTGTTGTCATGGCACTGTGGCTCTTCCTACTCTCTTTCGAGTGACAAAGACACATCAGCTGGCTGTCAGACTGGAACCAAGGGGGCTTATTTATGTCAAACTGTCACTTATGGAACAGTGGGAGAACTCTCTTGATGGTCTGGATGCAGATCGGGAACCAGTGATGTTCGGTGTAGATGCTCGAAAAGTTGTAGAGAAGGAAAATACAGGCCTGATGGTGCCGCTTTTAATTCAGAAATGCGTAATGGAAATTGAAAAAAGGGGCTGCCAGGTACTGTATATATCTTAATGTTTTGTTAATATTGCTGTGTCTGGATCTCTGTTGCAGATCTTTGTGCTGTTACTTCTGGAGCAGGAGTGGTGAGTGGAAAAGGGGTAGTTAAAAACCCTTTCTATGTTTAGGTTTTTAACTTGTTTTCTTGCTCCCATTGTGTAGTGAACGCCAGTCATTGTACTGGGGGAAGAATAACAGTGCTTCCGACTTTGCCCTTGTAAAGGAGAAGAACACTTCCTCACAGTAGCTTTAGGACTGCAGCACCCAGCATGTAGTCACCCTCAAAATAAGGCAGAGCTGAGATTGGGATTTGGAAATCTCTAATTCCTGAGGCACAGATCATTCTGTAAGGACACAGTGTACTGACACACAAGGAGTATAGTACTCCCTCCCACACTTGATGCACAACATGAAGATGAGGAAGAGCTATTGAGAAGATAGGTTATTTGTTTCCTCACACTGCTTCTCCTTGCCTTTCTTCAAGTTGTCCTTAGGATTAGGAAGGGCAGTAAGGCCCAGTGTGTTCTCTTCATCTTAATGCAACTTATTTCAGTTGGTGTAACCCAATGGAGAAAAAATGTTACAGAAACAAATCCCCAGTTACAGATGCTAGACTAGGAATTTCTTAGGAAGGAAGACGTGCAGTCCTACGGACAGATGTTTCCCCTTGGCAATTCATTTGAAATTGGTGTGAGGACTTCTACATACTGCTCCGTAGACTGTGAGCCCTTGGTTTCTGTTACACCTGTTCCTGCTCAGGTGAAATTGAGAGGTAATCGCAACTACCACTGTTACTACTTTTAATCGCTAACAGTTTAGATATAGTTTCCTGGTGTTATGGGATTAATGTGGCTACTTATGACCTAGATCAAAATATACAGACAGGAATGGTATTTGTATGTAATTATTTTGTTGAAAGTTGTTACTGATAATAACTGTGTGATTCTCATTGTGCTTCTCCTAACATGCAAATCAGTGGAAAAAAGAAGTTGTATTCTTTCCAGTATTTGTGTCTCATGGTTTCAGTGTTTTATTTTGGGCTTATTAGCACCTAGTCATGCAAATGATTTTGGGTAATCAAGGCATCACTGGTAATGAGGCGATCGGGATCTGAGCTGTCTGTGTGCACCTGGTGCTTCTGAGCATGAAATCTAATTTGTGCATTTGCTCAGGGAGAAATAAAAATGCAAAATATATGTTAACTTTTAACCATGCACTTTTCTGACCTTTTGGTTTTCTCTTAGAATGCAGACTACTGTCATGGTATGTCATCTCCACCTGACTTTCAGACACAGTGTTAGAAAACTTGGTTGAAATTGTCTTAGGCAAATACCAGGTCTTATTTGGTCTTGGGAAAGAGACAGTACAAATTCCATTGAGTGACTTTCCATGTATTTAAACAGGAATGAATGTATGGCCAGACAAATGCTCTTCTTTGCAAACCTGGATATGCACATTCTAAGCCAGCACAGACTGCATCAAGTTTTGGGCTGGTTGGTTGTTCGAGTCCACAGCATTTTGGGGCTAACCACATGCTGTTCAGTACATCTGCCTGTAACATCCATTAAAATTAAATTAAAATAGTACATATAAGATTTAGCTCCTCTCAGTCATGGTGGTGATGAAAATGAAAAATACAGCAACAAAAAAGATGCGAAATTGGAGTGTGTGAAAGCATGTAATAATTGACTTAGTAATACAGTCCAAGTGTGTTGTGGAGTCACTCCTATCATCTTGAGCATGTGAAATAATCCTTGCTTCACATTAAATGTTACATGTCATTCGAAATGTGGAAGTCAGCATCTTGTCATCTTTAAAACAGCAACTTGTGGATGTCATCTGAATGGAGTATTCGTAATTCTTTTGAAATCCTTTCTGCCAACATCAGGTAGAGTTTTAGTTACATCTAGCTTATTGTAGGAAAACGTTAAGGGAATTTTTCCCTAAGAGATTATGACATCACTTGTTTATTAGGTAGTTGGTTGTGTTGCTACCTTTTTCTACTAACAATTAATAACAATTTTGGAACATGCTCTAGTATACCTCAAAATGCTTTTTCTCTTCATTTCTGCTTAAGGCCCAGTTTTATCCCGTATAATTATACAGTTATTACTAGGAAAAAGGAAAGTAATATTAGCAGTTGGCATTGTTGGAGTTTTCTTAACAGTTGTTTGAACATCTTGCTGCACTTCCCAGGTGAGGCCAAACATGATATGTGTTCTGCTTTGTGGGAATAGCTGACGTGGGGCTGTTGTTCTTGCTCATAGGTTGTAGGCCTGTATCGGCTGTGTGGCTCTGCAGCAGTTAAGAAGGAGCTTCGAGAGGCATTTGAGAGGGACAGCAAGGCAGTGACTCTCTCTGAAAACCGGTACCCGGATATTAATGTGATAACAGGTAATGATTTGACTTCTCTTTTCATATATAATCTGGATAGGCTGGATAGCTGGGCTGGGCTGAAGCCAATGAGATGAGATTCAACAAGACCAAATGCCGGGTCCTGCACTTTGGCCGCAATAACCCCAGGCAACGCTACAGGCTTGGGGCAGAGTGGCTGGAAGACTGTGTAGAGGAAATGGACCTGGGGGTGTTGATTGATGCTAGACTGAACATGAGCCAGCAGTGTGCCCAGGTGGCCAAGAAGGCCAATGGCATCCTGGCTGTGTCACACCAGAAATAGTGTGACCAGCAGGAACAGGGAAGTAATTGTCCCCCTGTACTCAGCTCTGGTGAGGCCGCACTTCGAGTACTGTGTCCAGTTTTGGGCCCCTCGCTGTAAGAAAGACATCGAGGCCCTGGAGCGTGTTCAGAGAAGGGCAACAAAGCTGGTGAGGGGTCTGGAGCACAGGTCTTAAGAGGAGCGGCTGAGGGAGCTGGGATTGTTCAGTCTGGAGAAGAGGAGGCTCAGGGGAGACCTTATTGCTCTCTATAACTACCTGAAGGGAGGTTGTAGTGAGCTGGGGGTCAGCCTCTTCTCTCGTGTGACTAGTGATAGGACTAGAGGGAGTGGCTTCAAGCTGCACCAGGGAAGGTTCAGGCTGGATATTAGGAAATACTACTACTCTGAAAGGGTGGTCAGGCACTGGAAAGGGCTGCCCAGAGAGGTGGTGGAGTCACTGACCCTGGAGGTGTTCAAAGAATGTTTGGATGTTGTGTTGAGGGACATGGTTTAGTGAGAACCATTGGTGATGGGTGAATGGTTGGACTGGATGATCCTGTGGGTCTTTTCCAACCTTAGTGATTCTATGATAATTTTGATACGTTTGTAATATACTTTTTTAGAAGAACTAGTTTTCTATTGTTGTTTAACAAGCCATTAACTACTTCTCTGTACTGCGAAGGCAAGCTCAGTAACGTCAGAGGTGTGTATTCAAGTAGCTGTGATTGGGAGGGAGGAGGATGGAGTTCCATTAGCACGTGGAACATGGTGTAGGAAGGGAACCTGCACAAGGTGGAGGCTTTCACAGCAGCATCCTGGTGAAGGAGAGGGGCTGGTGGCAGAGGAGCAGAAGGTCTGACAAAGCTTCTCTTCACCCGCACCAGCTTTTTAAGGGAGCGTTGGTGCCCAGTACAGCTTAAGTTGTCAAGTGTTTTTGTAGTTGCTTGAAGGCGGAACAGTTTTGTAAATGTTGATGGTATTTGTTATGTAAACCAAAGTCGAGCTGATTTCAGGGATCGCGGGGCAAACTAATCGCTCGAGGCAGTTAGACAGGGACATTTCATTACTTCTTATCCAGTAATGGAAAATGTTAACAACAGCAGCCAGGGTGTAAATTTTCTGTGCCAGAGCACTTTGTGACATTCAGAGGCATTGAGCAGTTCTATCCCATTTGATTGTTTCACTGCAGTGCATTGGGAATTAATTTTGAGTTCAGCACATTTTGTAATTATTCTAGGTAGCATCAGAAGATACTGCCCAGTGGCATTTTCCTTGTTAACCAAACCTTTCATACAGACCCAGCAGGTCAGTTCACCTCAGCTCCCTTGGCCTCACAGTTGGGCTCATCATTGTTCACCAGCACCAGCGTTCTCAGCAGCAGACGCTTGGGCTCGTGCTGCACTCTGCTGTGATGCATCTTCTATTAGGAGAAGGCGAACAGAAGAAGTAAATAATAGAAACAATCTTTTAACTTAATGTTTTCCTTCTCTTTGCAAATAGATTCATGAAAGAAGCAGTGATGATTTCAAACATGATGACATTTATTATTATTGGAAACTTTTCTCAATTTTAGTGAACTAATTCTGCTGTAGAACAGCAGAAACTGTCTGATGTTGACTTGTAAGCAGACAAATGTCAAACAGATTCTTGGTTAATGTAAATTTTTGGCTAATGAAATATTTGACCTATTTGATGTTTAATTTTGCAATAATAAAGAAGGCATTGCACTCCCATGCTACCAGAAATGATCTACAGCAAAACTATTTGCAGAAACGTTTCAGGAATATTGTGGGGAAGGGTGTCAGGGCTTCCTTGTATCTGTGTACAAAAGAACCTGTAATGCATCACAAGCATTATGTCCCTGGGAGCATACTGCACTCGGAACCCACTGTTACTGATGGAAGCTGAGCTCGGAGCTGCAGGAGTGCTCAGTGAAGACAGCAGGCCCCGGCAGGGCAGCAGTGCCAGTCTGACTGTGCTTTCTGTCATGAGTTTATGATGTGGTGCTTAATCTGAAAAGTGTGCTTTAATGCCACGCTACCATCTCTTTAAGCCACATTGATGAGGGTGAGCCGTTCTCTGCTTAGCTGTGGGCAGTGCGGTTTGGGCATAAAGGTGAGGCTGCAGTTTGTGCTGGCAGAGCTGGGCTACCTACTGTGCTCAGCATGGGAGTAAAGAGCCCGCTGAGCACGGTCTCGCTGTACAGGGTGCAGTGGCTGTTTGCCCCGGCACTTCGTGCTGTGCTTGCGGTGCTGAGGCTGCTGCACGTGACTCGTACTTCCCTAAGCCAAAGCATGTGTTCCATGGAATGTGAATCCTCAGCATAAATCTTGGCACGTTTGGAGAGAAGTGCTTTCTTGTGTCCTTTTTGAAATTTGAGCAGTGGTGTTTTTCCAGACAATTATAAAGATTTTTTTTTTTTTTTTGACAGCTCTCCAAAGACCAAAGAATGAGCATTTAATGATTAAATCTTGACTGAGAACTGCCCCTGGGGTTGGCACAGGCTTACAGAGGCGCTCGTGGCTCAGAACCAAGTGTGTTGCCAATTTTAGGAGCTGACCGGTAGCAGTGTTGTTGCATCATGTCTGTTCTCATCCGTGTGAATTCATATCTCTAAATAAAGCGCGTAACACTGTTAACAGCTCAGTGGGCCAGAAAAATGAGGGATCACTGAAGTGGATGGTAATCTCAGCTTGCTGTCTCCATTCACTTTGTAGGGTGAGGGGTCATGGCGAGGAGAACGTGCTAGTGGGTTAGCAGCGGGGAGTATGGCTTCCTGCAAGAAAACAGGGCTAATTTGGCAGAGTGAATAGCAAAAACATGTAGGAAGGCCAAAGGGCATTAGTGGCTCCCAAGCTGCCCTGTTAACCAGGGGCACTGAGGGATGTGGTTTAATGACGTGATGCTCGTGGGTGGACTAGGTGATCTGGTGGTCTCTTCCAGCCTTAATGATTCTCTCGATTCTGTGATTCTAAGGTCCTTCAGCAGGTGGTAGTCTTGTGGTTGTGGATGCTGTCAGAGGAATTCTTCTCAGTCATCAGCTGTGACTGTTGCCACAGCACGAGCTGATCTGACTCGGACATATCTTTACTCCTTTCCTGCTGTAAGCTGATTCTGAATTTGGCCTTCCCCACCCAAAACATGGCAGTGTCAGCATTTCCTGCTGGTGCTTTACATAGATAAGAGGGAAAGGCATCCAGCCTGTGCTGCGCTGCGCCTCCTGCTGCCACATTGCTCTCATTTTCACCTGTGAATGCGCGTGGGACACAGGGCTCTGAATTGAGAAGATGAAATATCATTGGTGGGAAGGGAGGAATGTGAATAAGTTACTAAACAGAAGTGTAATATGCCACTTCTGTAACTGCTCTGTCTAAAAACAGAAAACCTCAAAGCAAACAAAGAAGCCCAGAGGAATTTGTGTTCAGGAAAACACAGAGTTGGCTGGTTTTGTTTCTCATACCCCTGCCAGTATGTTCCTATGTTGTGCCGGGGGGCTGTGTGCTGGGCGCTGGCCTGCCCAGCCAGAGGGGCTGTGCGGGGTCCTACTGCCGGGTTTGCACTGCTCGTGGGGCAGGGCCTGGCTGGCTGCCTCTGCGCTGGGTGCACTCCTCATTTCTCAGTGGTACCAGTTACACAGCGAGAAGCCAGCCTTTGTTTGTCTTCTGCTTGCAAACGTGGCTGCAGAGGGGAAACATTAGCTCCCATTCCTTGTATTTTTTATAAACAGCCTCTTAAAAAGCCTTCTGCAATGTGACTCAGTTTGCAGCTAAGTTATGAAGACAGAACTGATATGAACTGTTGCTTTATCAAACAGCAGAACATGACAGTATTTACGTTGATGTGGGGTTTTCCAGAGCCGCGTGGAGCGTGTGCCAAAATATCTTCTAAGTGTGCCTTATCTGAGGTCAGACTGCTCTGTTAATTACAGTGTCCTCTTTCAAAAGGTTTTTTAATGCACCATTTCTTAAGAAACTTCTTAAGTTGTAATCTAGCTGAATAGGCAGATATTTATGGTCTGAATGCTTTTTCTTTATTCTTTTAGAGGACAATAAGGGCTGTTTGTTTCCCTCAGAGCTTTTAGTGCTGGCTGTGCTGGACGCGCTGCCCCACAGCATTATGTTTGTGTGCTTTCCAGGGCCAAGCAGAAGTCTTCTGCTGGGTTTTCTTCTTATAGTCCCCGAAACTGGCTCACATTGAAGTGCAGCCAGCTTTTAGCATCAACTCACATGAATACAGACACTCGGTTCCTTCTCATTTGTTTGCGTCTGTGGAAGGCATAGAAGCTGGATTCAGTGCTGCTGGATTGTTGCATCCCACAGAAAGCACCTCTCCTCCAGCTCTGGAGATGCAGCAGTATGTAATGCAGCTGGGAGAGCCCAGTGCTGGGATGGCAGCAAGGACGCGAGTGTTGCAGAGCTGCCCGCTGGCTGTAGCCAGCGCCTGTCCTGTGCAGAGAGCTGCTGCTCAGGTTGCTGGTGTTATTCTACCTTACTGCCTCCTCCTGTCCCTAGCTCCTGAATTTGTCACTGGCATGGAGGATTTTCCTGCGAGATAGGTGAATTCTGTGTGCATTAGTGCTTCCAGTGCAACCTATTCCATACAGTGAACCTGAAGCTTGATAACAGTAGCTGTTCTTGTACTTCTTCTGAAGGTGTCCTAAAGGATTACCTGCGAGAGCTGCCCTCTCCACTGATAACCAAACAGCTCTATGAAGCAGTGGTCGATGCCATGGTGAAAAATCCCTTGAAGATGGCTGCCACTGGTTGTGAAAACGACCCGAGTGACTCTGAACACACAGCAGCCCTTCTGGATTGCCTACCAGATGTTGAGAAGGTGAGTGGTATTACTGGGATCAAGTAATGGTAAATTACCAGCTTCAGAAAATAAGGGAGTATTTTCACACTGGATTTAAAACATGTCAAAACATGTACAACTGTTTTCATAAAAAACATGGATTTGTAGTGCTCCAAGTCTTTGAAAATACTTCAAGAGTGAAGGCATCTGGCCATAACTTTCATTTAAGTGCACCTTTACAGATTGTCTCTGGAAGCTAAGCAGTAAAAACGGCGCTATTTTCTTTTTAGATTTCAGGTAAGCTGTTCTCATTTACAGCAGGACTGGGCGGCCAGACAGCTAGCGATGGGTTATTTTTGTTAAAAGCTAAGTAGACTTCTGGAGGCTTGTTCTGATGCTGAAGTCTTTCTAAGGGTTTCTTCATCTTCTAATACATCTGGCTTGCCTGTACTGCTTCTGCAGTCTCTCCCTTCCTTGATATCTCATTCACGTAGTAGAACTGAGATCAGGTAAGAAACAGGCTGAATTCTACCAGAAGTTCTGTCCTACTTTGTCTCCTCCGTGACAGTCTAACACAGCTTTTTTATTCAGCACTTAGGCGTTCCACTGCTGGGTGTTGGTAGAAAAGCTTGAGCTATCAGCCTTGGTGTTATCCCTCTAGAGCAGCGATGTTAAGGTGACAGTGCTGCTGTATTGTGTTTCACAATGAGTGTTTTGTTCTGCAGGCTACCCTGAAGATGCTGTTGGATCACCTGAAACTGGTGGCTTCTTACCACGAAGTAAATAAGATGACGTGCCAGAACTTAGCTGTGTGTTTTGGGCCCGTGTTACTGAGCCAGAGGCAGGAGACCACCAACCACAACAACAGAGTCTTCACAGACTCAGAGGAGCTCGCTAGTGCCCTGGACTTCAAAAAACACATAGAAGTTCTTCACTATTTACTCCAACTGTGGCCAGGTACTGTTTCACTGATCTAATCAGGGGGAGCTGTCAAACTGTTGCTGTATGTTTTTACTGTGATAGTGTAGATTAATTCACGGGATAACTGAGCAGCATCAGGATCCTTAAAATATGAGGTACTGTGGTATCACAGAAATTGTGCAATCATATAGTTACTCTTTGTATTAAACAACTGCTTAATGTAAAGTTTATTGTTCTAATTACTTCTTTACCGAATGGCAGCTATTCAGTGAAAAGTGCTTTATGTAAGTAAAGACATCAGAGCAAGCAGACTCAGTGCTAGTAATGTTCCCATATCTGAACTATAGTTAGTTTATAGTTCTTGTTATTTTCCTGCTTTCTTGCTTCAACCATTCAGGATTCTGAGTGTATGGGATTCATGAGTTGTTTGGTCTCTGAGACACTCAATGGTTTACTTTATTTCTACATTTGTAATTTGGCAGAGTTATTCCTTGTAGTAGGGGCCATGCAACTTCTTGTTGTTTCTGCAGGAAAAATGTTGTATGCAAGTACCTTTTATCTCATGTTTCTGAACTTCAGAGCTCACATGCTTTTGCAGAAGTTGGGGTCAGTTCCCAGTAACGGAAGTGAAATTCTAATCTTAATTTACTGAAGTATGAGTGAAGTTAATTATTTCTGCAAAGATTTTCCTTTCAAGGCCCACTTGAATGATTATACAGCGTTCACATGTCCCCGGCTATTCAGAGAGAGGGTTAGTGGAGATACAGTGACATCAGTGAGCTGTGGATTTCAGCCCGCTTCTGAATTCCTTTGCATTTCATCTTGTGCAGTTGAACCACAATAGCACTGCTGCTGCAAGATCAGGCTAAGATTTTGGGGGGTTTTAGTTAAGTTTGATAAGAACACTGTGAAACAGCATTTGATCCAGTGGGCTTAATTCTGTATTCAGGTATTCTTTGACCAAATTGTTGTCAGTTTCCTCGCTATATGGAGGATGAGTCCATTGCTCCATGCTGTGTTTCCTTGATTCTTCACACTGATGGTGCGGAAAATTGTCAGCTGGTTAACATGGGTGTTTTAATAACTGTTTTTCAAACCTGAACAGTGTAAACCCTTATGTTCTTTAGACTAAGAGAAGATATAGCTAGTCTTAACAGCTTCTTAATTGTTCCCTTTTAGAACACAGTAATTGCTCTTGGAAAACTACTGATTTTCTGCTCTGAGACAATTGCAGTTAATCTAAAGGAATAGTATGCCTGATTGTGTTTCTTGTTAAATTTATCTGATTTTACTTGAAGTGGAGGCTGCCTGCTTTTCTTGGGAGACCCGGGATCACTTAGGAAATACGGAGGGTCACAAAGGGGCTGGTAGGCAATACAGTGTTGGTTAAAAGTTGACAAAGATCTATTTCTGGCAAATTAACAAAAAATAATATAATATACAAAATTCCAAGCAGCAGCTGTCTGGATTTGTTGTGTATTTGTGGGCATGAGGTATAAATGCGTGTGCTCTAGCACACTGTGCAGGATAGATATGCAAGCATGTAGACTTTCGGCTTAGTAGTTCATAAACCATATAAGAAACGTAATGCCTCATTAAAGAGATTTTTATGATTGCAAAAGAAGCATTGAAATTCACACGGTATTGTTGTTACAGGAGTTGTCTTAAATAGTCTCTGCTTTACTTAGCCAGGAATACTTCTGAAGTTTTGTGTGAGGAACCCACTGAGGACTCTGAGTATGTGAACGTGTCTCATGGTCTGTCCGTTGCTGGTCAGTGTAATGAGTGTTCTGGGTGAGAAGCAGGGTGAAGCTCCCAGCTTCACTCAGACCCATGAGGCAGTTCAGGAGAGGTAGGAAGTGTGGCTGGAGGAGGGGGACCATAATCTGCTTGGGCAGCACATGCTGCACTGAAGCCCAGTGGGATGTCTGGGAGCAGTTCGTGGCATGGCTGCTGTAGGAAGCAAGGGCAGGTAGGTGCAGCTCTGCCCATGGGAGCGTGTGTTTCTATTGAGATGAGTAAGATAAGTAGAGCTCCTCCTCACCTTGAAAGGAAGGCTGAAGTCCTCGACTTGCAAGAAGCATGCAGGGCACAGCTAACTTAGAGGTAAAATGTGAGTGCAGAGCTGTGAGCGAGAGAACTCTGGTGAGCTGTAAGCGGTGCATCTGGACCTGGAGGAGAGATTGCAGTCTGGACTATTCCATTTTATCTCCTGTAGATTGGGGCAGCTTGATAATCAACATGTTGTGTAATACTTCAATTTCCGTGTTTTTCCAACCGAAAACAAGTAAGTCCTTGTTTGGCTACAACATGCAATGCTGGCAAGTTATTGTTAACCCATGGCCCTTCATCTTAATGGAGCAGAGTCTGAACAGAAGGGCTTTTGTTACAGTAAGAGAGGGGGAAAAAAGCAGTGATAGTTATTGTGCACTACTGTGCGAGATGTAAAGCGAGGCAGGAGCACCCTGGGGGGGCTGCGGTGTGGGCAGGAGGAGCGCTGGCAGCTCTAGGGAAGCAGGGGAACGGGAACAAGATGCTGAACAGTGTGCTTGTGCATAGAAAGTCTGGGGCTAATTACGGGTGGGCATGGCCTGTTTAAAACATAAAGAGATTCTACGGCTCAGACATTTAATAGGTGCAGGCCAGTAAAAATGTGTGCTGTTTACCATAGGAAGCCGATAGCGGTGGAGGTGGCTGTTAGTAACTTGTGCTGTGTAACCGTGAGCTCAGGTAACTGCTGCAAGCCCGTCGGAGTGCGCTTCTGGTTGTGGCTGCTTAGAGAAATTAATGCCAGTGAGCTTCTATTAATAGTGCGGAACATCAAGGCAAAAGAGAAACATGAGAATTCAGCTCTGGTGCATCTTCAGCTTCTCCAGGTGTTTCTCTGCAGTGGTATTTTCGTTGTTTTAACCTCTGTTGCTGTGCCTGCTTTCTGCTACTCCCTTCAGCCAAGTGGTTTGCTTTGTCTGCGCCAGAGCTGGATGGTGGTTACCCCATGCCCTGAATGTGACCTGTGCTCTGGGAGCATCTCTGCTGAGGGAGGATTTCTCTGTTGCAGTTTGGATCTGGCACGACTCTTCAATGCTAAGCTTTTACAGCAGTTTTCCTAATGATATTTGATCAAGCAGCAGTAGCACGGTGTGTTGGCTGAGAGTATGCATGCATCATGCATGCCATTTGCCCGTGGGTGCTGTCACGGACCCTTCGTGTTGCCATGTGGATTCAGCCACACTGGATGTAATTCTCCTTTCTTCTAGTGCACCACTCACCTGCCCAGGAACCTGCACATCCCAGCGTGCCTCCTGAGCACCCGTCATCCCTGCGTTACCTGAGGCCACGGCGGCAGAGACCGCAGATGCTGAACCTGAACAGCGCTGACGCATGCGGGGTGCTGCGGCCAAGGCCAGCCGGCCTGGACAGCCCTTCCAGCAACCGCTACGCGGGCGACTGGAGCGGCTGTGGGGAAGGCTACTTCGGCAGCCCCAGGGACTGCCTGGGCGAGGCAGACTATGACGATGTCCCTTCGGAGGACTCAGAGAGTGGGGACGACAGCAGCAGAGTCAATGATGAGGATGGCCTGATGCAGCGCCCGCAGCCCCTCCCCGGGGAACACGCATTCCAGAGCTACCTGACAATGCAGGCGATAGACTCAGTGGGGAGCCACAGGGCAAACCTCAAGGACCTACAGGAAAGTATCGATACCCTGATAGGAAACCTGGAAAGGGAACTCAACAAAAACAAGCTGAACATGAGCTGCTGAGCCCAACCCTGCGTGGTGCTTCCTGCTGCGTGCTGCAGCAAGGCCGTGGCCTGCCGTGTGAACAAACCTGCTTAAAGGCATTCCCTCATGTTTGTGCATTCCTTGTAGAAGAGCGTGTTGACCTGATTCTGGTGTTTAAGGCAGAAGCTGAGAGACCACAGAGTGACTCCATGTAGTGACATTTCTCCCTAAAAATGCTGTGCCTTTTGGTGGACGGCATCTGACAGCAGGGCAGACACCATCTGCTGTTTGTAACAGCGGGGCTCTTCCTCCTGAAACTCAGCTCTGGTACAGAAGTTCCTCTCGGAAGGGGACTAACGCTGCTTGGCCTGAGCTTTGCAGCATCAACTTTAGACAAACTCATTTTACTATATATGCAATGGCTGCTATGAAAAGTGCTTTATATATATATAAATATATATATAAATATAAATATTTATATGTGAAGTTTTAATTGTACAAATATTAATGTATTCATGTATTAACACTTTTCAATAATTATTTAAGCAAGCAAAAATTAAATATTTTTCTAACCTTGTTGTATATATCTATGTACGATCACGCATGTCTCTGTCCACCATGAGGGATCCCAGAGTTCTGAAACACCTCATTCGAAGAGGGTGATGCCAGGAGGAAGCTGCCTTGTGTTTAGCACAGCATTGGATTTGTGCAGAGAAACACATCCAGCGAGAAGGCAGAGTGGATGGCTAACTTAACGGCCTTCTGTGTTGCAGGGCATTGGCTCACACGTGCTCCCCTCAAATCCCCCCCAACCTTTCAGAGTAGTTGTGAGGACTTTCCAGGATTTCTAGCAGTGAACTGTGCTGCTGCCCGTCAGGGTGACCAGTGTGCGCAGTAAGGAGATGAACGCACCGTTCTTTAGTTTTATTCTTCAGATTTTTCTGTTTTTTCATGTAAAGGAGGGTCTTGAAGGTGCTCACTTCATATTATCACGTGATCACAGAATCCTTATAGTTGGAAGGGACCTTTAAAGGTCATCTAGTCCAGCTCCCCTGCAATGAACAGGGACATCCACAGCTGTTTTGAAGACTCCTGGTTTGTCCCGGTAAGCTCAGACTTGGTCCTGGCTGTTTTGATGCTTCTTTTTGCTGCAGAGCTCCATGCGCGTTAGCTGAGCTGCATGTTCCGGCTGCCAGTAGGAGTGCCTGAGCCCCTCGGGCTCTGGAGATGCAGTCTCAAGTTCCGCACAAAGGCAGTCAGGTTTTCTGTCTCTTTCAGGTAAAGTGATCTCCCCCAGTGGGGCCGGGTGGGTGGGGTGTTGTGGGGAGCGGGGTGGGATTGCGGTTCAGCTCTGAGATGCCCAACACCGGGGCAGCCGAAAGGACAGAGCTTAACTCTCCTCGTTCATCGGGACGGTACTGGCACCCTGCCATGGCCACGGGTACTGTGGGTAAGTGCTTTGCTCTAACCCCTGCTTCCTTGTATTGCTTACGAAGTTATTTATTTACAGGAGCAAGGAATTAAAAATACTAGGACAGACTTCAGCCCTCTTTTCTAAGGAATTATTTTAGCATGGTTTCAAATGGTTTAATCATTCCTGTTAATTTATTTTTTTCTAAACGTTAAAGGATTCTTAACAGTTATTGCAATATAATGATAATGTATGAAAATGTAAATTTAACCGGAAACACTTATCAATAAATCAATGTATTTTTTTAAACTTTTATACCTACAGAGCGGGCATACGTTTTGAACAATACGTCTTAATTCTAAATAAAGTTTGAATGAAGAACAGAATTTGACTGAGCCCAGTTAGTGTTCTTTAAAACCCTGTAAGGTTGTGCCATGTATTTGCAGTGGCTGCACACGTGAGTTCCTTCCATACACGCACTTAACTTCTGGGAAGATGTATTGAACACTGGGTGTGAAAATCTGCTAGCATTGTCGAAAGGTGGTGGTAAATATTTCTGCTGCTGTAAATATTTCTGCCAGTCTCTCCTGCAGTAGGGACACAGGAACGTTTAAGTGGGGACATCCCTGGAGGACAGACAGCGCAAATCTAACTCTGCGACTGACAATGGCAGCAACACATTACAGTTGTTTGATAAGCATTACCTTAAGCTTTCATCTTTTGTAGTGATCTCGGCGATGAAAATGAGTGCAGTTGAATAAGCGGATGCTTTTTCTACAGGAAGCTGTAAGTTGGTGCAGTGATGTGCTGCTCTGTCAAGTTTTAGTATTTTAATCTTACAGTAGGAAGTGAATGACCTGATACACGTTATTAATGTTACTCTAATTAACTACAGTATAATAAAGCAAAACCACTTCAGTATGGGTAGTATTCACATGAAACGTTTGCTGTTATTCTGGTGATGGCCACTTGTAGGACATACTTTGCATCCTGGTTTTGACCAGGGAGGTGCTCCTGCTGGCCTAGGTAGCCCCCAAGAGTTTTCGTATGTAAGATAATTCTATATTACTGAAACTAAGGTTTCACCAGGGAAAGAAGAAATGTGTCTATAGGTCTGTGCTGCCAGGTATTCAGGGTGTAACACACCTGGGTTCAGGAATGGCCTAGCCAGTTCACAGACTTTGTTTAAACAGGACTGTCTGAATGCTGCTTCCAGCTGGGAAAAACTTTGTGCATTGTACATTTGTGACTGCAGACAGTTGAGGGGTTACAACAGGAGAATGTGCTGGGCTGCTTCTCTACCCCTCTGCAGCATCCCAAGCTGGCTGGAGCCCACAGGAGTGAGCAGGAGATGGGTAGGAGTTGTGTGGGATGAAGAGGGGAATCCTCTGCATGGATCTGTGGTTATCTTAAGCTTCTGAGGACCCACATCCCCAGACAGAAACTTCAGGTCTTCAGGACTCTTCTTCCCACATGCGTAACGTGTATGGATCCTTATTAATGCACAGGCAAGGAGCATAGCTGCAGCTGTTCAGATGTTCTAAATATAGAGGGAAACGTTCCCAACAGAAGCAGATATTCAGGGGGTTTACAGACTAAATCTATAAATCTGATAAGTCAGAGGTACAGCTGGTATTTCTGCTGCCAGATCTTAACCCTTTCAACTTCCTCCCCATCCCAAGGTTTGGGGTGTTTTAACAGTGGAGCTGTCTTTTGAAATAAGAAGTCTTCATCAAAAACTGTGGAGCTAGAAATGCTTGAAAGATGGTTATTGAAGATCAGAGGAGGATTTCTGGTATTACTTTTGATAGTAACTACAAAGCATTGGTTTTAAGATGCCATCCTAGGCAACAAATTAACTGCTTTCATTTTGTTTGACTCTTTCAGAGCCATGCAGGATGTTCTGTGCTTTGCCACAACATCGCCCAGGCCAGATCAGCCTTGGAGCAGCCTGCTGTAAGGTCGTGCAAAAGCAGTCCCTCTGGGTATTGGAACATCTAGGATTACCCTGGAGAGGACAGAAGATCACAGCGGAATGTGTAAACTCATGCATCTGGTGCTAGTGATTAGGAGGGAAGTGCTTCTGCTCCATTTTCTTCATGGCATTGACCTGCTGCCTCCTTTTTTGCTGCCTCCTTTCTCTTACCGTCAGGAAAACCCAGCTGAAATCCCACTGTATTCCAACTTGCAAAACGGAGTGCTATTTTGTAGCATGCACTGAACTTGTCTGAGTTTTGCACTGGAATCTGGCTCCCGGAGGCAGTGCTTGGGGTTGTCCCTGTGGTTTGTGCCGTGGTGGAGGGGGCAGCCCGGCTACAGCCCAGTGCCTGGACATCGTTATGGTGGGAATGAGGCTGAGCATGTGCTGGTAATGGGGCGATGGGGCGGGACAGCCAAGGTGCAGGGAAGGCAGCGCTGACTGTCCTTGCATGGGTCAGTGGGGACATGGTGAGACCTCCACTCCTCTACGTGGTAGGGAGGGGAGGCAGCAGGGGCATTCCAGGTAAGCCATGGCCATACAGTTGGCTTGTTATGTAGTTGGCAGTTAATAAAAGATCTTCAAACAGTGATCTGCAGTGGTGTTTGGTGCAATCCCAGCCTGATAACCAAGAGTGGAGCTCTGTGGTGAGTCAGTGGTGGGATGTTTGCATGTCCCTGTGAGTCAGATTGTTAGTTAAATATTGGTTTAGCGGGGTTACTGTGTTCCCTTCCTGTTTGAGCTCTGACTGCAAACAGTGGCGCAGGTGGTAGGGATGGGCTTACTGAGTTTTCTTTGGTTTTAATTTACGGGTAGTTTAATATGAGGGGCACGATATCTTTTTATAACTTTTAGACTAAAGACTAACAAACAAAAGACCATTTTTCAAGCCAAGTCCAATGCAGTGGCACCAAACCTGTCTTAAATCCGACCGAACTTGAAAGTGGCAAAACTACATGACAAGGAGATCTTGGCAGCTGCAGGGGTGTTTTAAGACTACCTCAAACCAATGTGCAGTGCCTGTTTCGGTATGCAGGAAGCTCACTCCTCTCCTGTTCTGTGGCCATTAGGCCGTGGTTTGCTCCGATGAAGCAGAGCACCGGAGCTGGCCATCGCCTTTCAGCTGGAGTTCCTCTGCACATCCTCTGTGTGTCAGTTTTCTGCTCTGATTTCTGCTGCGGATGTCTGTTTGACAGGAGCCAGTGACTGTCGAACGGTTCGGTGAGCCATGGAAATTGTGAATTTGCCCATACAGAGTTTAACCTGTCCTCCACTGAGGGATTTAATTTCCCCTTGCCAGCCCATGCTCAGTTGTGTGCGCCGGCCTGGCCGTTGGAACCAAGCGGCAAGCAGGGCACTGCATATGGAGAGTTATCCTGGGGATGGAGGGTGAACATTAATATTAATGAGCTGTTACTCATTTACACCGTAAATGTTGAAACTACTCTGTAACACAGTTCAATCTCACTCAAGAAGAACTACGTTTTGACAGGATTACAAGCCCTCAGCAGCTGCAGCGTGCTTAGTAGAGGCTGTTTGTTCCAAGCGGCACTGACTTATGTGATGGAACAATCTATTTTATGGCTTCGGTTTTCAGCTTGTGAAGCATTTGCCAGGCTTAAATATAATTATTTTCTAATCTGATGCTGACAAGTAGATGTGGTTCAGCCTGAAAAATTTGGAGAACTTGTGAACAGTGCGTTCAGATCTGTGCTTTTGGTTCAGCAGCCCCTGGAATTTTTTCTTAGTAATTAACATGGTCCTTTCTGAAGCATCAGCGCGTGGCTTTGGCAGCAGCACAAGGAACTCAGCCTGGTGGCTGTTCTGTTCTCGTCTTAAGAGATTCGGTTATCTTTCTAAGAACTCATAACTGTCTAAATGTGTGTAGACTTCAGTAAATAAAACCACAGAGCCTTATCATTGGGATAATCTTTACAAATGTTTCGTGATCTCTCATGATCCATAAACTTGCATACTGTAAAATAATGCTTTCCTATGAATGATCTCAGTGCAGGTTTCCCGTTGTTACACTTTGAAAGTGAGTTTTCATTTCACATGCATGTAAATATCTACCTGCACAGATGAGTGTGTGAATAGCAAAGCCATAGGGAGAATTAAAGAGCATTTATCGTGTACTCTCAATTGCTTTCCTTCCAATTGCCATTAATCTGTTTCAAGAGGTACCTCTGAGACTTTTTAGAAGTACATATTAATGTAAAGGTTTCTTAGGGATGTGAGGCACCGTGTAACATTTACGTTCAAATGGATGGCTGAGGACAAGAAAAAAAATGGTGTCAAAGAGGGTTATATCTTGATTTTCCATAGGATATTTTCAGGCGTTGAGAATATGCCTGTGTGTTTGTGCTGTAAGAAAAGAAATAGGCAATATGAGCTTGTCTGGGATCAAAACAAGATTTAATTTGAAACATTTGGGTTAGAATACAAACCCGGAGCAGCAACAAAACCTGAGGAAGCTCTGTAGGAGCTGGCTACGGCGACTGCCTTGGAGAGCCTTTCATAAATGGCTTAATTATATCGCCCTCTGCCGGAACGACGGGAGATTGCCGACTGATGCTTGGTGGAAAAGCTCTGCCAGGAGAACCGTGAGATGGATACAAATAAGTTGTTTCACACTGCTCAGCGGAATCCCAGAATCGAATGCTTCTGGATTTGGAATCCAAAGAGGGACTTGGGTTTTATTCTGACTTGCTGAAGGGGTATTCATTTCCTTGGAGAAAAATCTGCGCACCCAGGAGAGAGATCCAAAGCTAAAGTTGCCTAGAAAAGGGATATTGTATCCTTGAACTAACAGGAAAAGAAAAAAAGAATGATTTCTGAGTTACATAGGCAGATGGGTTCAGAGCTGATGAGAGAACTGCTGTGTGAAGTTGTGAGGAAAAGGTCTCTTTGCGTCCAGATTGTTATTTGTTACTATGTTTGCATTCAAAAAGAATGCATAGTTTTTCCTCACTGAAATGTTTTTCTTATTTGTTATCATTCGGCATTTGATGTAGACCGTTTTCCCCATTAAAGCTTTAGGTCATTCAGTGTTACTGAGGTCAATGGAAGAAATAAATCCCCTGTATACGTATTCCGTTACCATGAGGCTGCTTATTCCTGTAGTCACAGCTTTGGTTGGATGACTTTAAGTTCTAAACTAAACTATAAAAATAAGTCAGGAATGTACCAAGATGAGAACTTTACTGGTGTAGTTCTAATGTGGAAAGGTTGACCCAATGCACTGGTTAAAGAAAGTTTTGCACGAAGCTTTGATTTCATCGCTGTATAGTTGAATTCACCAATTTTACGTGCTGGAATGATCCCTTAAAAGAAATCCATCTTTCCATATAAAGAATTGGAGACCGTGTGCATTACTCATGGCAGCAAGCTGAAGATGTGACTCGTTCTGTGCAGAAGATTAAAGATAGGCCAGGACTCTTGGCCCTGTAAGGTGCGCTGGCTGTAGTTTCTGTCCACCCACTTAATTCAACAGTTTTTGTATTCCTGTTTAGCTTTAGCAAGGCCATCCCTGCTTTTAAAAGTGTAAGAAAAAAAAAATATTTAAAGGACGATTTTTAAGAACCAAGCTGATAAAGCTTTTTTATTTGTTGGATTTCTTACAAATAAACCACCAGAACATCTCTAAGCGAACAAATACGTTTAGGTATTCTTTCTTCTAAGGACTGTTTAGCAGTCCTATACTACTGTCCCTGGTTTGCTGTTACGTCCTTGCTGGAACCAAGAATTCTGGTGACTTTGAATGGATGAGGTAAACTCAGGAGGACTCACCTGCACTTTTAAGGAAGCTGTACTGATATTGTTTTTATCGTAGTATTTTGTAAAGCGTATTTTGATGGCTGAAGGAGCTGTGATATCACTGTCAGTGAAAGTGTGTTAGCATGCAGTGCCTGTTTATCAAGTTGGAGATGTATATTGAAAGTTCTGCAAATAGCTCTGTTGCTAGGATGCTGTAAAAAGGCACGTTTACAGAATTTGCTGTAGTGAGTTGTTCATATAAACAGACAGGTTTCCTGCAGAGTTACGGTTTGAGACAAAAACGCAGGACTATCCACATATTCCTCGTTATGTAGCTGGAGGTTTTCATAGGTGTCTTGTATTTTAAAATGGAGTGGAGAAACAGAAGGATATATTCTGTCTCTGTTTCTTGAGTCATCAGTGAGACGTTACTGGAGATAAACTGACGTGTAAAAGAATACCGACCTCAGCAGAGTAACAGATGATGTAGACTGACGTAGATGATGTTACTTCAAGTTTAGGTCCTTACCTTACGAATGTGAAAGCAATCGTTTTACATTAAATGTTGCTTTTGACATTGAGTGAGAATGAGGAAAATAAAGGGAAGTACTGAGCAAAGGAATTCTATGTATTTGATGGTACACAGTATAATTTTATTCCTTCCTCCTTTTTTTGACACTGTTACGGTCAGAGTAGAACCCTGAGAATCTTGTTTTCACCGCAGAGGTAACCTTCTGCTGGAGACCAATAAAATGATAGAGCAGCGTTCAGCATGTTTAATAAAATACAAAACTTTGTTTTTGTAATTTGCCTTTATTTTGAAAACTGATATGTAGTCCAGTTCGCCCATCTTCCACTAAGTCTTATCACGATACGTATGTGTGGGATACATTTAAATTTGCCTTTAAAAATAAGTAAATAAATAAAGATCACAGGATTAAAATGTCTTGAGTGAAGCACTCCGTAACGTATCTATGCAGAAATGGAGAAACCTCCAGTGATTTCCAGCATCAAAGGTCACCTTTCCTTCCGGTAGCTTAGTGGCCTTTACATTAATTTCCTACTTTACTCTTCTAAAGAGATTCTGAAAACAAGAGGATGGAATAAAAGAAAGCTTACTAATTCACTTCCAAATTTGGGTTTTGGTTATAAAACGATCTTTCATTGAGAAGAAATACTGGTTAGAGCCTTTTCATCCACTCCACCCCAACGAGAGAACTTCTCCTGAAGGCTGCAGAGGAAACTGCACCCTGTACCTTTTTTTTTAATGTTTATGGACAGAAATGAGGAAGTCTGCATGCTCGTTGCTTTCCTTTGAAAATGAGCTCATTACTGCTCGTCTCCCTCTGCTGCTGATCTGTTCAAGTGTGTTCCTTCTTTAGAAATTTCAGAAGGCAATTCATGACTGTAAAAAAGCAAAGTTAAAACAGAGTCCTCCTAGTGAGAAGCGCAGTCGTGCTTCGCTCGTGAAGCTGGGGATTAAACTGTTGAAGAGAGGAAAAGATGGGTGGGCCGCAGAGAAGTGAGCGGAGGGACGAAAATTTCAAAAAAGGAGAAAAAGGAAGAGCTGGGAAGCCCTAGGCTGATACTAAATTTGCCAGATGCAGAAATGCACAACAGGCTTCAATACAGTTTCGATTACACATATGTATAATGTCATGTATTCTCGGTGGGCTTTGATTATTTTTAATGTTAGAATTTATGGCTAAATAGCTTAATTTGTACAGCGATAAACTGAAAGATAATTGCTGAATGGAACTGAATTTTAACTATTTCAGATTTTCCCAGTCTTAGCGCATCTCTGCTGGGCACCACGTTGTGTGTAAAAGATTAGAGTGCTGATGTACGTGCATGGCTTTAAGTCTGTTAATTTACTCGTGTTCACTTACGGGATTTGACTGAACGACCTGAACTGAAAAGGGGATAAAGCTGCTTGTCAGATACCGTGAGAGATTCTTTGCAAAATCACACAGAATTTTAAACGGTTCTGTGTGTAACATTAAACATCCCTTACTCCTTTTTCTTCTTCTTAATCATCAGTTTTATGTGTTTTCATTGAATTGTTTTTCTCCCTTTTCACCATCGAGTGATAAATACTGAACTGCTTAAAGATGTTATTACGGAGCTTTCTGGGTTTTTACGTGAATTACGATTTTATTTTGTCAAGCAGTGCAAGAATTCGGAAATAAACGTTTCTTTCCACTTTGTTGTTGTTGTGTGATATTCCTCTCTGTTGTTTCAGGTGAATCAGCACGGGTCATTTTCGTGACACTGAAAGCACAATTTACAACTGAAAAATGGGCTCAGAATTTATGCAATTGGCAAAAATCGTGGCCTAAAAAGGCATCAAAGCCCTTTCAAAACGTTAACATAGAAGTTCCACAAAAAGAATTCTTTTTTTTGCATTGTACCATAGCATATAAAATTAAGATAATGGAAAGAGACTTGATTAGGCTCACTCAGAAAGGCATACTCATCTCTAATAACGGCTTCACAAGGCACAGCTTGAAGTGTATTTTCTCCCATTGAGATTACATTTATAGTACACATTTTATCTATTCTTTTCAATGCATTACAAAGTTAATTTTCTCTATCAGATGGTCACAAATGACGGCTGGCATCATTTGGTATTTATGGAAACAAATGAATATCAATAGAAGTAATAAGCGCTGAGCTGTCCCGCAGTTCCTGTGTGTGCTAGGCATCCTAACAACACAACGGAAGGGCTTTGGTAGCTGGAAGGCAGACATTTCATACACAGTGTGTGACTTAATTTTGCATCTGTGATGTCGACCAAAATTCGGAGCTCATTGGTGATTCTCGAGGATCTCCTTTATGTGGTTTTGAGCAAAATTGTATGATAAGCTGCTAGGCTTCACTTGCATACCAGATAATTAATGTATTGGAGGCTCATTTGCTTGTTTCTTCCTATATGTGTATTACAAAATGACTGTATGTAGTGATGCAAGGATATTTTAACATTGGGATTCTGATTCTTCACTGATTTTCGTTTAGAAAGTTTAGAAATAATACCTTCTTTCTTCTTATCGCTTTAGGGATAAAATGTTAATTTATTGCCAGCCTTCTCTGCGGTATTTCCAACAGAGAAAGGGATCTCTTCATTTGAGAAGTGTACCAGGTAGCAACTGGTCCTGTAAAGACCTAGAAAGTATGCGAAATTTTCATGCAGGTTAGCTGCCACTGCTGCCCTTTTGCTCATCTTCATAGAAGTGCTGCTGCCTGCTAAGCAGCCGCTCAGCCATTGATTGCTGCAAAAGCCTGGAAGTGAGGGGGCGCTTCCCGTTGGAGAGCTGCATGGGGACAGGTATCCTACAGCATCTGAGGGTTCTGATCGCTTTTACATTCCCCGGGTGCTATCTTTTAATAGTTATTCAAGCGCAGTATGAATTTCCAACTCCCTGTACTAAAAGTAATGGTGTAATTGAAAATTGTCATGATAAAAGATGACGTTATGGCCTACGACAGGGATATACGAGGGACCTAAAGCTTCATTTAGAGTCTGGATTCTAGCAGAACTCGTGGGGAGATAATGAATGTTACTAAATGTAAACATGCTTTACATTAATATAAATGCACTCTGCTATGGGTTTTGCAGATGGATTTTGCAGTTGAACTTCGCGTGGTCTGAAACAGTGACCTTTGTTTGAGATCTCTGTCATCTACAAGAAAAAAACAACAATAAATGTTACTGAGTAAATAACTTTCCTATAAAGGGTAAAGTCACTTCTCAAGTTTACTTTCTGAGGAAAAGTGAAGTTGACAGCTTTATGCTGGGTACAATATCCAGAGCAACAAGTCAACATAAAACATTTTTAGAGAGGATCCTGTTCTGAAACTTTCAAGCTCAGTACTGAAGGATGGAGAAATGTAGCTACAGTTAAATATGAAACAGCCGGGTGGGTTTATTAGGCGTTGTGCTAGGTAACCTCTAAAGAAGAGAAAAACCCTAATATTAACACGAATTTTTCGTTGTGTAAAATTAGAAATTCTTAACACTGAATATTTTGATAAAGAATTATGCATATCTCTTTAAATAATTGTTTAAAATAATCTTAATCTATGACCAAAAACAAACAAACAAAGAAACAAAATCCAACAGCTTACTGTAGAACTGATTCCAGCCAATTTTAACCAAAGATTACAGTAATGTGTAACCGTGAGATTTTCAGACTGAGTACAGAAGGGTCAAAATCTAGATTGTAATTGTCCAACCAAGATGCATTATCTTTATTGGTATTTTTTTTTTATTGGCTTGTTTGCTTTAAATCATGCCTCTTTAACTTGAAATGCTGGAACACACCTTCAGCCCTTGAGCGTTCTTTTATTTCTGGGTCTTAGGCACCTTGCTTGATCTTAGTCTTCCCATTTCTTTTGGTTGTTTTCTATTTTGAGTGATTTTGGCACCCGAGATGAAAAATTTGATATGTGCTGCTGGGATGGGAAAATGGATGCAAGTTGCTGAAAGGAGATGTCTTCTTGCTGATGTAAATCTGCTGAGCTGAGCAATAGCATGCCTTCTGCTGAGATTTTCCTTTGGGTAGCGCAGCTGATTTCCAGCCATTCCTGTTTTTCATGTAGTGGGAGTTCAGTTCTGAGCTCGTACATCACTGACCACATGCTAAAAATGGGATTCCTTTTACATTTCATACATCTTCATTCCATTTCTTCTTTCTAGAAGGCTCGTTAGGCTCACATCCTCCTCTTCCTGGCGTTCCTCCTCCTCCATTTTCTTGGGTTGTGTTTTAAGAGCATGAACATTCTTCATTACGGAATGCTTTGCCTGCTTCTCTCTCCTCACCATGCGATTACTTAGTGAGCTGCTGAAGAGACTTAATAGCCCTCTCAGTGTATAGACAAAATACTTTAGAGAAAGGCATGTCTGTCAAATTAATGAAAGTCTGGTACTTCAGCATCACGTATCGTCTGAGTGCTACCAAATACACACAACAACACAAAAAGTACAAGACTTGTAATGTCATCTCTTCCATCTTTGCCTGGGTGATTTTAACGCTGTCACAGGGGGTTATACTTCTCTACCTGAAGCTTGTGTTGTGACATAAGAGAGACTGGGAAAAAAAATATGACCAAATATTGCAAAGATTTTGAAAACGTGCTTGCAAGAACATTGACGAGCTTTTAACAGATTCACTCTTTTATTTTTCCTTTATGATTTCTACAACACGTATCAGCGTGGGTTGTTGGAGTTTTATCTTCTGAAGCCTTTCTGGGCCTTGGCTGTTCAGTAGGCTAATCACAGATACCGCCTTTTTAAAGAAGGTAAGAATGCAATGCGTTCTAATAAGAGCTGTCTCTCAAAGTTGATTTTACCTACAAGGTTGTATTTGTCCTCTGTAGGGAAAAATGTGTGTTTACACTTAAAAGAATAAGGATCAGTCAAATTTTTTATGCAAGTGGTAGATAACATTCTGACACGTCCAGTTTTGCATGGACTGTTTTGAGTCAGAGGCGATTTTAACTGCAAGAGACTTTTTAGACCTGCTTTTGCTTAACTGTGAAGATGAGCACCACTGTGTGTTACTACCTCTATTTGTTTAACAGTTTTGGGAATAGAGACAGCTACAGAACCAGCAGCATAGGCTGAAGTGGAGTTATATGCCGGTTCCTGTTCACCTGGTCAGACTTAATGCCAGGCTGTGCATCTCTACGGATACTGCAGCTGTAACACTTAACAGCGCTGTGTAAATGAAAAAAACTAGCAGTTGTTTTCTCTTCGCTGATGCAGATTTGCCGGTCACGTGGGCGCGGGGCGGCCGCCGGGGCCGTGGGCGGGAGGGGGGCGGTGCCGCGCTGGGCTTAAAGCTTCCGCCCCCGCGCCCGTGCGGAGAGCGCAGCGTTGGAGGGCGTTGGAGCTGCGGTGAGGTCTTGACGGCGCGGGGCGGCTGTTGCCGGCTCCTCCGAGGAAGCCGTGGGCTGGGGGTCGTAGGTACGGCTGAAGAAGTGCAGGTTCGCCATGCGGGTACGGACGTTGCCCGGCCCTTCTTGTACCCGCAGCGTTGAGGACAGATGGAAGGGCTGCTCTTGCGGCTGTAAACGACTCCTTTGCTCCGTATCAGCGCTCTGTGCAGCGTAACGCGTATCCTCAGCGCTCACCGCTCGGGCTGCTGTTAGTGGGGAGCTCTCACCTCCTCCGCTGCATCAGTCAAGCAATGTTTTCAATGTTTTTAGACAAACTTCTAACAAAAGTAAGAGCTTTTTTCTTTTTTACAGTTTTCCTAATTTACTTGTTTACTGATGTATTCTTATATTCAGCATTTGTTGGAGAGCGGTTTGTTCTTAAGGATACGGCAGTAAAATTTCCTTTAAGAGGTAGGTAATTGCCCCGTCTTGGAATCAAGCAAATTCTTCCTGCAGCTTTTCTAAGTAAAACCTCAGCTTTGACCTCCTGTTTCACCATAAATAATTGAGAAGATGGTTCAGTGAGTCAGGCAATGACTTTATGAATGTGCTTGTCTGTTTGATCATCTTACTTTATCAGACTCCTGTTAAAAACAGAACAGTAAAGCAGCCTGTCAGCTGGACTGTCTCCTCAGCTGTCTTCCCCAGCAGTACTGACTAGCGAGCTCATTTTTCTTCCTTGGGATTCCATTGACCCATTCTTGTGTGCTTTTGCTAGGCTCATAAAGTTGTGGTATCTCGTCTCTTGGGAAATGCATTTAGAAGGATAAGCAGTTCTGCTTCTCTCCAGGAAGCAGTTCTGCCCTCTAAGGCCAGTGTGTCTAGGTAGTCTAAGTAGCTTATACTGCAAGCAGTAAGATTTGCAAGACCACATCTGAAACCTTCCTCCTTCCTTACTGTTCCTACTTCTACCACTGGGTTTTGTAGCGTCAAGTACTTAACCTATGAACCACTGAGAACCGCTAAATCAGGTGAAGAAGTTTAAAAGACCTACCATTGTCCTTGTAGGGTTTATTTTTATTTCTTTTTAAATTAAAAAATCCCTGTAGTTTGACATTCATTGTGTATGTTTGTGGGGAGGGGTTTACCTTCTTGGCTTGGTAACCCAAGTTGACGCAGAAGTGAGATTACTATGCATGTAATTACCACACGAGTATAGAAACTGGAGAAGGTTAGAGCTTCCTCACACTGTGGGATTAAGGATCAGTGCTCGGTATGAACAGTGAAGGAACAAAGGTCGGATTTTTGAAACTGCTCACAGTCAAATGCTGTTCATTGTCACTAAGCCCACGTGAATTAATGATTAGGGCTTTTATTTCTGATTGATCATAAAAAGTCTATAAAAAATACAGAAAGTAAATCCTTTCTTCTATTCGCTGATGGAGGAATACACTTACACAGCCTGGGCATCTGGCTAAAGAGACAGTAAAGAGAGTTTATACTTCCATTTATAAGGAAGGATACATTAGAAAGACTAACAGTGGAAGTTCTCTGAATGTGCACGCCCAGGAAGTATGTTATTAATCAATGGAAGGGTTTGTTTTTTTTTTTTTTTTGGTGGTTTTAGGCTTTATAGCTGCAAACTGTACTTCTTGCTCAGCTATTCTGGATATTAATAGCACAATACATAGTAATAATGTTCGTATGCAGAAAATTTGAGTAGTAAAATGACTTGGATTGTAGTGGTTAAAAATATCTAGCTTTGGGTGGGAGAAAATCTTCACTCATTAGCTATAGCTAAACTACTGATTGAAGACTGATCTTTTTACATTCCTATATTAGAGGAATATGTCCACTAACTTCAACTGTCTAATGCATTCTAATTCAATAATTGCTGTATCTTCTGTTTTTAACTGCTCCTATGAGTGTATCGCTGCTCAGTGGTATCGAGCTGCTTAAGAGAATGCCTGGATTACAAAAACTAGATGTCTTGATCTGTGGTCTAGCTCCAAGTGCGTATTATCCATTTGAGTATGCAAGGAAAATCTGTAAACTAAATCCTGTGCCAAAATGGCCCCTCCTAACAGGGCTTCATTTCAGGGCCAGTTCTCTTGAGTATTTCTATAAATGATCTGGATACAGGACTTGGCTGTGTATTAAGTAAGTATGCTTGCTGATGACACTAAATTAGGAGGATCTGTTGACTTTCTATCCTCAGGGGTAGAAAGGCTTTGTGGAGAGATCTTGACACAGTAGGAGGCTGTACAGTCACCAACCATGTGAAGTGTGACAAGAGCAAGTGCTGCATTCTGCACCTGGGATGGGCCAATCCTGGCTGTATGTACAGACTGGGGGATGAGAGGCTGGAGAGCAGCCCTGTGGAATCTGGGGGCTGTGGTTGAGGGCAAGTTAAATTCAAGTCAGCAGTGTGCCCTGGCAGCCAAGATGTCCAACTGGACCCTGGGGTGCATCAGGCTCCATACTACAAGGCAGGCAAGGGAAGGGATTGTCCTGCTCTGCTTGGTAGCGGTACAGCTTCATTTGAGTGCTGTGTGCAGTTTTGGGCACTACAGTATAAAAAAGTAAATAAAACTCCTAGAAAGCATCTAATGAAGGGCTACAACTTACTCTTTACAACTATGTGAAAGGAGGCTGTAATAAGGTGGGGGTCAGCTTCTTTTGCCAGGTAGCCAGAGAGAAGGTGAGAGGCAATAGCCTTAAGTTATGTCAGAGGAAGTTCAGGTTGGATATTAGGAAAAACTTCTTTCTCAGAAAGAGGGGTGAGGTACTGGAACAGGCTGCCCAGGGAGTTGGTGGAGCCACCAGCGGTGGAGGCGTTCAAGAAAAAGGTAGGTGTTGCACTGAGGTATGTGGTTGAGTGGTGTGGTGGTAATGGGTTGATGGTGGGACTAGATGATCTTAGTGGTCTTTTCCTACCTTAATGATTGTATGATACAAAGATGGTGAGGGGCCTGGAGGGCAAGGTTTATGAGTGGCCACTGAGGTCCCATGGTTTGTTCAGCCCACAGCAGAGGCAGCTGAAGGGAGGCTCTGTGGCAGCCTACAGCTCCTCACCAAGGAAGCCGAGGGGCGGCACTGAGCTCTGCTCTCTGGCGGCAGCAACAGGGCCTGACGGAATGGTACAGAGCTGCATCAGGGGAGGGGCACATGGGAGATCATGAAAACTTCCTTCACCAGAGGGTGGTCAGGCACTGGACCAGGCTCCCCCCAGGGCAGCAGTCACAGCCCCAGGCTGACAGAGAGCAAGAAGCATTTGGACAGTGCTCTTGGCCATAGTATTTAAATTTTGGGTGGCTGGGTGGAGCTAGGAGTTGCGCATCCCTTCCAACTGAGGATGCATAAACAAACATACAAGAACTCAATATGTTTTTAATAAACTTCTCCTACCTCAGTAACATGCATTTTAGAAATCCCTCTGGAAAAAAATGTAAATCTGTTTATCATGAGGGGCGACACATTAATTGCCTGCAGCCATCTTCGTGAACTAATGAGCAAAATAACCTGATAACTAACCGAAACTCTGTTGAAGGGAAGTAGCATCATATCTAAGTAGGTTAACTCCATTTTTGATCCTGCATTTTCTAGAATTATCACAGCTGAATTGTATCATTAACCAATTGAAAGTGAAGCCAATTAATAATTGCAAACTCCTGCATAATGATACACTGTACTATATGCAAACATTTAATGTCAAGGGAGAAGCCAAATGCAGTTCCATTTCTTCTGTTAAAATGATAAATACAGAATAGGATGTATTTTTGTTGCTCACATTTGCATTTGGTCTCCATTTGGGATGAACATTCACAGGAATTTACTTACAGAGATCTGACATGAAGGCTTTCACCAAAAAGCACTAGTTGGAGTTATCTACCTAGAAACCAGAGATACTCTCAGTGAACTAATCTTAAAACAGGAAACCAGAAGCTCATCTGTGAGACAGTCAGTGCTGCTCCACTCTCGCGATAACGCACCTGCCTTCAAGCTCAGGAAGTTCCACCAAATTCAAGAAACACTGCAAGTCAGGAATTCAGCTGCAATGGTGCAAACACTGGAAACATGCTTGGTGACTTCAACCGGTGAGTAAAGCAAGTCTGATGCACTGTAGTTTTGAAGTTGATAACTTGTAAAAACATTATTGCTGCAAGTCTTGCTTTTGAGTCCCTTACAGAACATTCAGTGCTAAACTGCTGACTGCAAAAAGGGGTATTTTTCCTTTCTTGTTCCCTGAGGTAAATAAGCTGATGTCAGTGGAAAGGGAACAAGTCCCTAGCACAGAAATAGCTGGCACATCCTCCTCTTTTTTTTTTTTATGGTAAGCAGGGATTTGTTTGTTTTAAGTTGAAGACAGGCAGGTATCCACTTCACCCTGAATGCTCCAGCGAGCAAAATGGAAGAGCTAGACTTAGCTACAGATATTCTTAGGCATACTAGTGCCTACATGTATGACAGAACATGGTAGGAACAGTCTTTCTAAAGAACTAATGAGCTGATGATCCATTTTGTAGAAGAATTTACTGCTTCCCACCTCACAGAAGCAATGTTTGTTATGGCCAGTATTTTTGGGGCATACACTGGAATGAGAAGAACAGTTACACAAGTTCTCCTATACCATTTTGCTTCAGCAAGAAGATGAAGTGAGAGACATCTCTCAAAAAAGGAAACCTCATTTTTTACTACTTAAAATTTTAAATGTTTTAATTGCCTGCCCACTGATTCAATTCAGTGCATTTTGAAATATTGTCTTACATACTGAGTAAAACCTCATGCACACAAAAGTGAGTTCCCAACACTTACATGAAATAAAAACCATTTTGGCCCTCTTGTAGACCTCTCGGGATAAGAGGATTCAGAAGTGTTTCCATTTTTTATTTTCCTGTTAGACTGATTTTTTCCTCCAAGAGTCATTGGCAAAAAAGTTGCCGAGAGCAGCAACTTTCCTCCTTCCTAATGATCTCAGTCTATTTAGGTTGTTGATACTGTACAACATCTATAGCACACACAGGACACATGCCACAGGGGCATTTCACCTCCAGCTGCTTACCCAAACCCTTTTAAGAGGGAAAGCCTCCCCCCACTCCCTGGAGCACAGTAAGTGACTAGAGACCTCTTAAGCTACAGACCAAGAGTTCAAAGAGGTTTTACCTGAGGTTTGAAGCAAACTGGCCTTTCTCCTCCTGCCCAACACAGAACCCAGCCCCATCTCCTCTCTTCTATCCCAGAAGGAGCACCACCACAAAGCAGCCATCACCACACAGGAGCCACTCCAGCACAGATATCCCCTCACACTCCCCACTCAGGGGGAGGCCCCACCACCCAGAGGAGCCCCCTCTCCTCACCCCAAACCAGGAAGGAGCAGGGGGGAGCCCCCCCCAGCCACAACCCACCACCAGTATCAACCAGCAGTCCCCACCCTCCCACCCCAAAAAATAATCCCTTTGAGATTCTGCAACCCCCACTCTACAGCCCCTTAAACAAACCCAAATAAGCCACCTTCACCTCACAGGCAAAAAAAATAAAAAAAATAAAAAAAAAAACCAACCCAGCTACACACAATTACTGTCCCATTCAGACACAGAGCAACCAGCTTGCCACACTCTGGCCTCACACAAGCCACAACAATCACTACCACAAACCTCTAAGCCCAATCAAACATGAAACCCAACAAGTGCACAAGCCACCCCAACCTCCCACAGAAATTTACCAGCCTGACATGCTAGTAGGGTCCATCAAACCCCCTCCCTACTTTCCCAAGCCACTTCAACCTCCACCCCTAACAGAACAAAAAACAGAGGGGCCCAAGGGAATACTAAACATGCACCCACCTTGGGACCCTGGGGATCTGCCACAGCCAAGGGATTGCCTATGGGGCACACCACAACACCCAATACCTACCTCTTAGGTCAGCTCCTTTTCTTCTGCTTGGAAAGCCCAGCTCCAGCACTTCCACTCCCAAGCAACCATGTTGACCTTCTTGGATCACCATCTGAACCAGTATCTGCAGAACACCTGGACCTCACCAAGGCAGGCAATGGACCACCCTGGGACCCCAAACTCCTGCACAGAAGGGCTCCTGGAGCCCTGCCACCAGGGCAGGCAGTCCTTCCCATGCTTGTCACATCTCACTCCATCTACTGTGTTCCTCCAGGAGAGCACCTGCCACACACCTTCAGGGCTGAAAGGAAAGCACAGTGAAGCCTTTCCTTCAAGGGGGGGCCCAGGCATGCCACACACCTTCACCCCCTCACAGAAGGGGCTTTTGTCCTCTGGCACCCAGGGGCAGCACATACAGGTCAGGGACAAAAGGACAAAGCTTACCTCACTCCACAGAGGCACCTGAGTCACACTGCCAGGATCCTCACTCCCATGCTGAACCTGCAGAAAGAGCTCCAGGGTGGGAACCTCCACACCAAGGCACGAGGGAGGGCAGCCCTTGTGCTCAAGGGCTTGCACCCCTTGGCCCCCATCACTCACCTCCATCATCCCAAAGATGAAACTGCTCACATCTTTGGGCCAATCCTTGCTGCCAAAGGCTCTGCTGCAGCCCTTACCCTGCAATGAGATCAGAATTGCAGAGCTGTAGGGACTGGAAAGGCCCCTCCAGAGATCATCTGGTCCTACTCCCTTGCTAAAGCAGCTTCCCTACAGCATGTCACCTAGGAAAGCATCCAGACACAGCCTGAATATTTTCAAAGGAGGAGACTCCGCAACCTCTCCAGGCAGCCTATTCTGTCACTCTCATGGTAAAATCACCCTCCCTTGTGTTTGAATAGAACTTCTTGTGTTAAGGTCTGAGAACATGGCTCCATTCTACTGCTGCACACCTCCCACCAGCTAGTAAATACTAGAAGCGCAGGAGTCCAGCACCCAGTCTTCCCTTCTCTAGAAGAAACAGCCCCAGGTCTCATCTGTTCCTCAGAAGGGAGGCGCTCCAGATCCCTCATCGTCTTTTGTTGCCCTCCTCTGGACTCTCTCCACAAGCTTCCTGTCTTTCTTGACCTGCAGAGCCCAGAACTGGGCGCAGTAGTTCGGCCTTGGCCTCACCGGGGCAGATTAGAAGAGGAGGATCCCCACTGGCCCCACTCGTGCTAATGCGCTCCAGGATAACATTGGCCTTCTCGGCCGCAAGGGTGCGCTGCTGGCTCGCGGCTACCCGTTACCTGCCGGGACCGCCGAGTCCTTCTCGGGTCTCGCTTCTGGCAGACCAGACCCCAAACTGCACTGGCTCCTGTGGTTATTCCACCCTAGCTGCAGGACCTTAAGTCTGTCGTGGGAACTAATGCTGCCAGCTGTGTGCAGGAGGTCTTATCAGCTTCCTCTTCCTGGTCTGTAACAAACACCCCCAGTGATGTTTCCCACATTTACCTGCCCCTTGAGTCTCACATGCAAGTGCTCCCCTAGTTCTTCATTCATCCCTAGGCAGAGCTCAGCATGCTCCAGTTCTCTCACTAGAAGAGCAGCTCCACCACCTTGCCAGTCCACCTTTCCTAAAAAGAGCATAGCCGTCCACAACAGCATGCCAGTCATGCAAGCGGCCCCACTTTGTCTCCACAATGGGAATGACATTATGCTCCTGAAATTACACACTGGGGGGAAAGGAAGGAAACACAGGATCCCATCCTCCTCACTCCCACTGCCGGAAGCAGGAGGGGCTGAAGTGCCCACAAAACCCTTCCTGGGGGCTGAGGCCGCCCCAGGGTCGCACTTGGTCTCTGGGAGTTCAGCAGCAGCCCTGGGGGAGCCCAGCAACAGCACCATACCAATCCTAAAAAACAAAAGAGGTAGCCAAGCAGTGGCCTACACAAGCCCCAAGACAGAACTCAGCCAGTGACTCCCAGCTCTCACTGCTTCCAGAACTGCCCACTGCAGCCCTCGCTCAGCCTGCAATAGGAGAAAACTTCTGCTTTAGTAGCCCTTTGTGTTGCTCCTTACTCCCAGCAGCACCAACGCTGGAGGAATTTGGCCTCATCCCACTTGTTCCCACTGATGAGAGCAGGAAGAACTGAAGCACCCACTAAAAACAAACCAACCAACCCCTGGGGGACTGAGAGCATCACAGGGCCACACTAGGGCTCAGGGAACCGAGCAGCAGCCCTGTGTCAGCCCCCACTGAAAATACAATGGAGACCAGACAGCAACACTATTCTGGCTCCAGAAAGTTGCGGGAGCCCAGCGGTAGCGCTATACCAGCCCCAAAAAGAGCAGGGGGAGAGCCCCTAATGACTCCCAAGCACTCACCACCTCTATGATCCCATTACTACCAGAACTGCTCACTGGTTTGGTCCAATCCTTACTGAAACTGTTCTCACCGCAGCCTGAAACAAAACAAAACAACAAACAGAAATAGAATCCCAAAGTTCCACTTTAAAAGTAGCCCCCATATTGCTTTTCAGCCCCAGCAGCACTGCAGCTGAACAAAGGAACAAAACCTTGCTCCTGCTCCTGCAGACCAGAAACTCCCTCATGGCTCCTAGCAGCCTCTGGTGGAGCTTAAGAGGCTTTGAGGCAGGCCTTGCCCTGAGCTCCCAACAAGGCGCAGCTGTGCCCAGGCAGCCGCAGCCCTGCAGCACCTGGGAGTCACTGCTTCGTTAGCACAGCCGGGCCTCGTTAGAGCCAGCTCAGGATCCTGACAGTTAGACATGTGGACTCTAGATCTGAATTATGGACTTAAATTACACTTTAAGTTGAAGTTTGTGATGCGCTTCTTGTTTTCTCCTCATTGTTGGATTCATTAATAAGTTAAATAATTGTACCTAATTCAAACTGATCACTTTGCATTTGACGCAAACGTAACGATAGAGAATCACGCTTCCAAAGAACGTCCCTAGCCTTGATGGTTTCAAGAGGCCCCCATCTCCACTCCGCTTTCTCTCGCCCCTCATCCAAAAAAAGAGAAAAGGGGAAAAAAATGTTTGTTAAACCTGTAAAAACTTTTTAACTCAGAGAAAACGTAACTAAAGGCAGCAGTGGAAATGTGGGAGTAGGGATGTGACAAGTGGCCAAATGGGTTAATGACACACACAAGAAAATTGCCAACCGGTGAAATTTGAAGCAGAGTTTACCAACAGTTCTCTACAGTGTTGCTCAGAGTTACATTCACATGTCATACAGATCAGTAGGAAGACTTTCAGTGAGATTTCAGTTATCTCTTGTTAAGGAACACAGGTGCTATGTGTAAAGTAAAGACTTCAGCGATGAAGTTCACTTTATGCAGCAGTTTCATTCTTCATTTAAAATCCTGAAAGTTGGACTACACTCATTTTTACTTGTTATAATTGTAGAACCGTGGATGTTTTTATTGTACATTGTTACGGATTTATTTTCACAGCCATCGGCAGTGCCAGATGGGAGAAGAAGGGAGATCTGAATGCGCAGAGTGAGGCGAGAGATCCTGTTGAGAGCATGTGATCTATCGCGACGTTCTACAGGAGAAGAAGCACGTCTGCTCAAAGGAAAGAGATCCTGGGCTATAGAATCCCACCCAGAGGCTCAAAGAAGTTGCTGGAGGGTTCCTCTTAAACTGCTTTGTGCCTATAAATTACCGGGTGAATTAAAGCCACCAAAAGCTGTAGTGAACAAAACAGAATAGGCTCCTTAGGCCTTCCATAACGTGCTCAAATTTTTCTGAGCAATTTGTTGTTACTTAGTCACTACTTCTTTGAAGAAAAAGGAGAAAAGTTCGTATCAATTTCTATTTGAACTGCAGTGAGAGGCCAATTCCACCTGGAAAGAAGTAGCAGATGCATTTGTGTAGCACGATTTTGTGTTCCTAATTCATGTTTTTAGAAGCATCCTTTTTGCAATCCATATGCATTTCAATACAATTAAAAATAAGCAAACGAGACAAGTTATGAGTTTTTTTGTTAACGAACATATAAAATAATTGATCATTTATAGTAATTAGCTCAAGCAAGAAAATAGTTCTTTTTTTAAATTTAATTTTGCCTGGAATAATTGATTAAGCAGTGATTGAGCCGACGTAAATTTGAAACTTTAAAGTAATGCAGTTGTCCTTAGAAGGCGGGAGCTGAGTCAAGCTCTTCTGGGGAATTTCATCGGGGTTGGGCAGCAACTCCTGATGAATTGTAAGTATTTGTTAAACTTGACCTGAGTGTTACCTAACAGGAGGCTGCTTTTGTTAGGAGTGCTGCGTATCATCCCGGAACGTGTCTGACTGGAATAGGGCAGTTCAAGGAGCCTGACCTCTGCTGTCCTGAACTACTGATGGTATCTTGGATATTTGCTGAAATATNCCGAAACTCTGTTGAAGGGAAGTAGCATCATATCTAAGTAGGTTAACTCCATTTTTGATCCTGCATTTTCTAGAATTATCACAGCTGAATTGTATCATTAACCAATTGAAAGTGAAGCCAATTAATAATTGCAAACTCCTGCATAATGATACACTGTACTATATGCAAACATTTAATGTCAAGGGAGAAGCCAAATGCAGTTCCATTTCTTCTGTTAAAATGATAAATACAGAATAGGATGTATTTTTGTTGCTCACATTTGCATTTGGTCTCCATTTGGGATGAACATTCACAGGAATTTACTTACAGAGATCTGACATGAAGGCTTTCACCAAAAAGCACTAGTTGGATTTATCTACCTAGAAACCAGAGATACTCTCAGTGAACTAATCTTAAAACAGGAAACCAGAAGCTCATCTGTGAGACAGTCAGTGCTGCTCCACTCTCGCGATATCGCACCTGCCTTCAAGCTCAGGAAGTTCCACCAAATTCAAGAAACACTGCAAGTCAGGAATTCAGCTGCAATGGTGCAAACACTGGAAACATGCTTGGTGACTTCAACCGGTGAGTAAAGCAAGTCTGATGCACTGTAGTTTTGAAGTTGATAACTTGTAAAAACATTATTGCTGCAAGTCTTGCTTTTGAGTCCCTTACAGAACATTCAGTGCTAAACTGCTGACTGCAAAAAGGGGTATTTTTCCTTTCTTGTTCCCTGAGGTAAATAAGCTGATGTCAGTGGAAAGGGAACAAGTCCCTAGCACAGAAATAGCTGGCACATCCTCCTCTTTTTTTTTTTTATGGTAAGCAGGGATTTGTTTGTTTTAAGTTGAAGACAGGCAGGTATCCACTTCACCCTGAATGCTCCAGCGAGCAAAATGGAAGAGCTAGACTTAGCTACAGATATTCTTAGGCATACTAGTGCCTACATGTATGACAGAACATGGTAGGAACAGTCTTTCTAAAGAACTAATGAGCTGATGATCTATTTTGTAGAAGAATTTACTGCTTCCCACCTCACAGAAGCAATGTTTGTTATGGCCAGTATTTTTGGGGCATACACTGGAATGAGAAGAACAGTTACACAAGTTCTCCTATACCATTTTGCTTCAGCAAGAAGATGAAGTGAGAGACATCTCTCAAAAAAGGAAACCTCNTGCGTTACTGAATGGAAAAACACATCTCTCTGTTTCAAGTAGTGAGTGCTCAGCTATTCGTTGTTATTGAGTGCTTAATGACACAGGCTATTTAAGTAGTTTAACCTCAGCTTTTCTTGGGACATGCATAATAACCAGCTTTATTCGTGCTACCACAGTCTTGGTAAATTGGAGCCATGCAGATTGAGGGGAAAAAATGTATAGAGAGGAAGAGCGCGGCTATACCTAAGTTCATATATCTGTGATAAATAATATATAAGCAATGTGATTTTTACAAGCCAGCCTGCTCATTAGTGGTCAAAAGCCAACTGAAAGCGCTGAGCTAGTCTGGCTGTTGAGGTAGCTGACTTGAAGTCGGTGAAGGAGAAAGCAGAGTGCTACTTTGCTTCTTGTTCATGCTGATCGTTTTCCTCTGTGTGATCTGAACATGACAGGGAAGCTGAAGATTACCTTTACAGGTGTTGTCTATCACACTTCTAGTAAGAGGTGGGTGTAAGGCCACTGTGTTGTTGCTACAGAAATAGTGGTGCCAATGACAGAAGGTGTGATGTGCTGAATCTTGAGCTGCACCGTAGACAAACTGCGGTTCTGGTATACGCAGTGCAAAGTTTCATACCTGGCCTTGTTGTGCTTAAAGCATTAGAAATGTATTTTGTAGTTCTGGCTGTTGTTTGTTGGACTTGGAATCTGAGTGCATCTAAGTAACATACTACTGTCACTCTCTCAATTTGTTTTGATTTGCATCTGATGGTTTTGGGGCTATGTAAGAGGAGGATGAGCTTTTTTAGGCCAGATGTCAGTGAGGTTTCTTCAGTAATTAGTTCTATTTTACTTTTCGTCACTGAATAGTAAGTTAATGACCATAGTAAGTTCTCTGTCCTAACTGCTCTGTAAACAAATGAGAGCTCTTCTTTGGCATTTTTTTCCCCTCATTTCATTCCTTCTGTCCAAATTCCTTGATTTTTGAGTAATACAATTTTGTGCTATGGAAAGGTCAGTCCCTTTTTAATTTGACATTGCCCCTCTGTGTTCTGCTTCATTTCTCCTGCACAATGGAATGTTTGTTACCTGCACAAGGGAGAATGCTTTAATAAGTTGCATGGGGTGTGCTTTAATTGACAGTAATGCATTCCATAGGTTTTCAATTAAATCTGTAGACCCCCCTCATCTGGGGTGGATAATTGTTTCCTGAATTATGCCCTTCTATTTTTGTCAGTTTCCCTTACCTTTGCAATGACAATGAATGTTTTTTCCTTAATCAGCATGTAATATTCTCTATTACCTACAGGTCTTACTGATGAGAAAAATAAAAATGGACTACAGGAGGCATAATACAGACCAAGAAGTTACTCCAGAAAAAAGTCCAAATGATCGATCAAAGTTCCGTCAACCAAAATTCGGGAAGAAAGCTAATTCCAGTGTGGTGTTAGAAAGTGGCGTTCCTTTTTCCTCATGATGCACACCGGGCAACTTGATGAGCAAGCACATCCTCTCAGAGTTCAGGTTCTACATTTAAACAGCTACGACATAGATATGCAGTACATTGGCATACATATTCATCTATGAGATCATGAAAAAAGAATATGTGCTAATGCCCCTTTGGCCATGCTCAGTGACGTATAGGGAGGTCAAGTGCCCACCTACTTCTTCCCCTCTTTTCACCATCACCTTAATTCACTGAAGCCTTTGACCCATTTCCATCCACTTATCCCCAGTCTGGAAGATTCCCATTGCTTATTAGGCCATAGTGAGCCACTTCTTAAAAGCAGTGTATGCGGAACCCAAGGAAAACGTCCTTGTGCATTTAGAGGCAAAAGGTAAGTGTTCTATTGCAACTCCAAAGCTTCTCGTGAGGCAAAATCATTGAGGTAGAAGATACAAGTATTCTGTTTTTCCTCAATTCTGCAATGGGGACAAGACTGTTCATCCACTAAAGCTGAAACTGAAAGTTTAAGACCTTTAACTGATGGATTCCTTTTGCTAACCTAGTTTAAGAACAAATAATGTACTAATCCCTATTGCTATTTTCTTTTCGGGGATTACAGTGTTTATATCCTAACCCTCTCCACTCTTGACCTTTCAAATTTGCCTCTCCAACATTCAATCATGCAACAAACAAGGATACATATAGCAATTACACGCTACCCCACAAATAACTTCTTTTACCATTTGAATTTGGGAAGCCAGGAAGTAGTTTTGGCTTCAGCTTACATCATCTTGGCTTACTTTATGCAGTATTTCAATTTGGTGCCATGTGTGTCTGTTTCTATTCTACCACTCTGATCTACATAAACACAACCGCTAGTACTTGCTACAGTGTTAATTCTCCCCCTGCAGTTAACAACATACCTAAAGCCATTCTATTTTGCACACCCTTAGCCACTCTGGCTAAGCTTTGGACTTACTCTTCAAGGTCAATAATAGCATCTAAAGTTTTAATTTCAAGGTGTTTGGTAACTGCTGAGATGTTCACTATAACCTTTCTCCAGTTCTACAGCTCCTAAAAAGGGAATTGACCACCTGCTGAATGAGTGAAATCCACCAGGTCTTTCCATTGGTGGAATGAGCACTTCTTTCTTGACTTCTGAGGGTACTTGGGCCTGTATTATCCTAGTTAACTTATGTGTTACTATGACCTTTGGCATTACTATTCCTACGGTACAGGTTCTGGTCCACCATGGGGGTGGTATCTTCCAAGCTTGATCTCCACACAGCAAGTACCACCCTTTCCCTTTAGCTGACACTCAATATTCATCCCTGGTTTTTTTTTTCCAAAATACTCATTTGTGCTGTCCACTTACAGTGCAGCTATTTTCCTACTGGAGCCTTCCCTAATTGACCAGTCCTTATGTCCTTCAGACAAATGGTATCATTCATAGGCTGGGTCCCTACAATCCATGTTTGTGATTCTGTATATTTGTCTAAGGTTTGATAACAAATACTGTATCCCAGCTCTGTATCAGTAGTGATAATCCCCACCATAGGTATGGACTTGCCTCGTGTTTTGGCAACTCTGAGCATATCCAACACCTTTTTCATCAATTTCATGTACTTATTTTGATCCCATGCGATCAATTAGCATAAGTATTACTAAAATTGTTATCATTTTAGACAAGCAGAATATATATCCCTTAAGTACTGCAAAAGAGGTTTTTTCCAAACATATAAGCAAACAATTAATGCCGTTAATATAAGGCAAACAATCACTATATACTCTAAAGGCAGCTATACCTCAATAACTACATTCAATTTCATAATATGCTTTTCATTTCCCTGTTTACAAGCTACATTCATTCAAGTGAAAATTTCAGTTTCAGCAGTGCAGTTGGTTTTACTTGCCGCTGTGGGCTGGGCGCTGTTTGTTCTTGTGTAATGAATTCAAGAGTCTACTCCTGCCACTTTGATAGCAGTGTGCGTTGTCAGTAGTATTTGATGTGGTCCTTTCCACTTCTCCTGTAGTGGTTCAGAGCTCCAAGCCAGTAGATACACCCACTCATCCACTTGAAACGGAGGCACTGTGACTTCCAGAGGTGTTGATGCCAGCTGTGCCACAAACCTGTGGATAGAAGATAGGACTTACACCAAGGAAATTACAGTCTCTTAGTTTTAGTCTGCCTAATCGGTTTACATCAATACCACCCACCAATACCTGAAACGGTCTTCTATACACAACTTCATGAGGACTAATTTTCTCTTTAACATGTGGTTTTACCATAACATATAGTAAGGTGCCTCAGGCCATTTCAAGTCTGTTTCTTAACAGATTTTACTATTTTGTGTTGCCAAGCTCAATTCATTTTTTCCATCTTTCCTCTAGAGTGCGCCCCATATGGAGTATGTAAATATTATGCTACTCCAATGATTTGTTCTAGATTCTGAACAATTCCAGCTACAAAATGTGAACCTCTGATGATATCCTTATTCTAATCACTATTAGAAGCTGTTTTTTCCAATCTTCTATCTGGTACTTCGGAAGTTCATTGATCAGTTCTTCAGATCTTGGGTGTGTTAGTTGGAAGAAGACTCCTTCTGCTTCATTCATTCACAGCTGTATCTGCACAGTTTTTGCCCAAAATGATATTGTCATTTGATTGGCAAGTTTTGCAGCCTATTACAGCTATTTCTTTCAGCAATTGCAACTTTTCTAGCAGTTTTACTATTGTATCTCCATGTCTTATAGGTGTTCCCTGAGCGGTCACTAGCCTCTGTTCTTCCCAGCTAGCACCATGCACATGCACCCCAAACACAAATGTTAAGTGTGTCCAAGTATTGACACTTTTTTTTGCTAGGTCCAGTGCTCTTAATAAGACTGAGTTCTGCTTTCTGTGCTGGGTTGGTAGTGCTGGATTCTCAGCCTCTGTTACTTCATCTCTGGTTGTTACAGCATACCCAGCCTTCTTAAGCCACCTCACACAAAACTGCTACCATCCACAAACATTTGCATACCCTCTTGTTCCACCAGGGCCACTTGGCACTTCATGATCCTGCTTGGAGGTAACCAGTAAGTTCCCTTTTGATTCATTCAGTACTGCGGTAACCATAAAGGGAATATACAAAGTCATTTTATTTCCCAAAGTCAATTTCAATTTTCCAGCCTCCTGTATAAGCAAGACTGTAGTTGCTACAGCTTCTCATCTTGGAAAGCCTGTTTAAGTCTCCAAAGGACTTCCACATTCTGGAGTCCACACCAGGTTTTGTTTCTCCTTTTAAGACTACGCACTACAGTTCAGCAAGCTTAAATTCTCTATCAAAGGCCCTGGTCTCTATAGTTCTGAAGACACAATCTGCAGGTGCAGCACATACGCAACACAGAAAGAAAAAATAAAAAGCTTGGTGCCATTACAGCAATACTCACATACCCACGTTTACATACAAAAATCACAACACCAGCAGCCATAATGCAACACAATCACCAATAAACCAAGCGCTTCAGTTTCTCTTGGGCGTCTTGAATCTCTCAAGCACCTCTTTTAACAGGGACTCAAACTCCATTTCTCCTGGGGGGGCTTTGCACAAGCACCCCCTCACCATGTTACTTCCAGGAAACACAGAGCCCTCCACACACTCAGAGCATATCCCTGCTTGTGTGTGGGGTAACTATTTGGGGATCCCTTTACCCTTGGCTCTCCGTATGTGATACAGACTTCTGTCATGCTTTACCAGAGACAATAAAAAGGAACGCTTTACCGTATTCCAGGGAACTTGTCTGGTCCCAATGGAGCCAGGGTCAGGGGGAGCTCCCATCACCTCTGTACACTGTACAGAGGACTCCTCCGGTCCTTTGGTCCACAAGATTTCAGTTGCAGAGGCCCATCTGGGTCTTTGACCCACTTCCATCCATTTTCCCCCAGTCTGGAAGATTTTCATTGCTTATTAGGCCAGAATGAGCCACTTCTTAAAAACAATATATGTGGAACCCAAAGAAAGGGTCCTTGCACACTTGGAGGCAAAAGGTAAAAGTTTTCTATTGTGACTCCAATACTTCTTGTGAGGCAAAATCATTGAGGCAGAAAATAGAAGTATCCTATTATGTTCCATGTGCAAAATTATTGAGGAAAAACAAGACTTCATCTACTAAAGCTGAAATAGAAAGTTTCAGAGCTATCACTTATGGATTCCTTTAGCTAAACCAACATATTTGTTCTTAAACTAATGTACTGATCCCTATTGCTAAACAAGCCAATCTATACCACTACAGATGCAATTTCTCATCACATTTTAAAGTTGAAATAGCCATTATAAATATATCCTTGGCTTAGTTCATTCAGAATTTGAAGGTAGGTGTCAACGGTTTATGGGCCAGCTCAGCCCAGTTCTGTGACTGGTGGGGCATGGGGATCAACAGACCCACAACATGGGAGAGATGTAAGGGGAAAAAAAGGGAAAGGGTAGGGAGATGAGCCTAAAAACAGCAGCAATGATCTGAGGAGAGAAACTAATCTACTAAATATCTTGCACTCTGATATTATAACACCATATAATAGGAATTGAAGTTAACAAGTCAAATAAAGAGAGCGGCCAAAACCAAAGGCCTTACTCTAATGCTGAAGGCAAGATGGCTGGGGAGCATGCACCAGAGACAAGCAGTAAAAGGGGACATCTTGCAACTTGCGAGCAGTTTTATCTTTCCCTCTAAATGGAAAACAGAAATGGAGCAGTGAAAGTCTTCTGGGAGATGTAGTTCTCTCCTGAGAAGGTACCCCAAAAATATAAACAGTTATGGAACCGGACTGCACATGAAGCATTAACTCTAACTCCCAGTGCACTACATGATGTTATGACATAGAATACTGATAACAAAAATAAAACCATGACAGTAAGTTAAAATCAATGCATAGAGGTTCACTAAAAGTCCAGGAATAAATCTGTCAGCTCTAATTTTGGCTGTTTGAAAGGCTTCTGTCACCTGTAAAACTCTCAGGGGTATTGAACACTGAGCAAGCCTCTAAGCAACTTTCCCACTGTGTTTCTATTCATAGTAGTAATTCCTTGTTAAGGGAAAACTAGCTAGAACATCACTGAGTGCAATTCCTACCTGAACCAGCTGTAGCATCTTATAGCCAGTTAATGATGAATTTGTTTCAGCCCACAGACTATTTCTAACTCGATTTCTATTCTTGCTTTTNTTTTTTTTTTTTTTTTTTTTTTTTTTTTGTGCTGAAAACTAACTAGCTCGTGAGTGGCTGTTAAACCATAAACTTAAAGGTTACTGAGCTTACTCACAGATGCTCAAGAACTGGCTCTTTCTACAGTTTTGATTCAATTCTGGCATCTTAATTCACGTGTATTTTCATGAAAATACTAACTTGGTTCTTGAATTACATAGAAAGATGCTACTGGTTGAGTTTTCTCAGGTCCTCATTATCACATTCTGTACTATCTTTCTTAGTTTGAGCCTTAGAGCTGCTTGGATTATCCAATCCTTTCTGGAAGTCATACTGTGGAAATTTAAATACCTATTAGTTCAGTAAAGTTATTCTCATAATCAGTAATTGTCTAGAAGTAATCCATCTTCACACTGCCCACTCAGAAATGAGCATTTAGTTACATAGATTGATAGTGAATATACTTACCAGCCTGTCAGACATTTGATTTAATTAGTCTAACTGGAAGTTTTCTGAGGCTTACCATTCATTGTGTTGAGTAGCTGCTTGAGTGTACTCGTGTCACAGCATGGCAGAAGTCCTGTTATTTCTTTAATATGTTAAAAAGAGACTAACAAACTATATTTTCATGGAGTATTCTATGTTAAGATGTACCTGTGTATTAAAGCTGCACTCCATTAACTTTTCACTTGCAGAGTTTGGATTAGAGTATGGAATGGAGCACCAGAGGATCTCTCAAGATAAAGCTGAAAGAATACCTTGTGTACTACATTAAAGGCAGGATTTTTGCCATCTGGCAACTGCTTTGATCATATTTATCTGATGAGAAGGTAGTATTTATCCTACTAGACTCTTACGGGTGTCTTCAATAAGCTATTATGAGTTAAACATCTAATCAGAACAACAGTCTTTGTCCATTTACCAGCGATTAGTAGAGGGACTTCATTATGAAGTAATTTTGCTTACCAACAACAGTTTTTAATTAAATCAACTAAGTTAGTCTGGAGAAAAAATAACCTTATTTCCTTCCTGGAAAAATTGAATTTAGGAAAGAGTTACAGAATCACAGAATCACAGAATCACAGAATCACTAAGGTTGGAAAGGACCTATAAGATCATCTAGTCCAACCATCCACCTATCACCAATGGTTCTCGCTAAACCATATCCCTCATCACAACATCCAAACGTTCCTTGAACACCTCCAGGGTCGGTGACTCCACCACCTCCCTGGGCAGCCCATTCCAGTGCCTGACCACTCTTTCAGAGAAGTAGTATTTCCTAATATCCAGCCTGAATCTTCCCTGGCACAGCTTGAAACCATTCCCTCTAGTCCTATCACCAGTTACACGAGAGAAGAGGCCGACCCCCAGCTCACTACAACCTCCCTTCATGTAGTTATAGAGAGCAATAATGTCTCCCCTGAGCCTCCTCTTCTCCAGACTGAACAATCCCAGCTCCCTCAGCCGCTCCTCATAAGGCCTGTGCTCCAGACCCCTCACCAGCTTTGTTGCCCTTCTTTGAACACGTTCCAGGGCCTCAATGTCTTTCTTGCAGTGAGGGGCCCAGAACTGGACACAGTTCTGTATTCATGTTTTATTTGCAATTATAAACGCACATTTTTAATCAGTATTTTCTGACAGGTTTGTATTGGATTGAGACCCAGAAAGTTTCCTACAGATACAAGGTACCAGAATCTGTTGTTTCAGTGTTTTTTCCTCCACAGTGTATTATAAACTGCTTGTTATCTTTACTGATTTCTCTTCCTTTCATTCTATCTGAGGACACATCTGCAGATTAATGTATTCATGCTATGTCCAGCCCCAGTTAGTTTAGCCCTCTGTAAACCCTTACTTTCGTGGCTGAGAACTACAGCTTTGAGTACTTTATGTTTGGAATAAAGACTCACGATCTGTGCAGCCTTCGTTCACCGCTCTGGCATAAACACACAACACGCCTTCCTCTCTCCTGATATAAATAACCTTTAGGGTGTAGCACTTCACCTTCAAGTGTGCCTTAGTAATTTATCATCTTCAATAGAGACGCTTGTAAATCATTTTTTTTAAACTTCTCATTGATATTTGATTTCATTTATAAACACAACAAATAAAGACTCCCATCAATACACACTAAAACAATACTTTTTAGAAGCGTTCACCTACAAGAAGAATGGGAAGAAACCTTTGTTTGTGTGGTGTGACTTGTCAGATTTTCTTTAGACTCATAGAACTGCTCAGGTTGGAAAGGACCTTAAGGATAATCAAGTCCAACCATGACCTAACCATGCTACCCTAAACTAACTAACCTTACTTTCTTACCAAAGTTAATTTTATTAATGCCACAGGCACTTCATAAGCGCCGTAAAACAATTTAAATTAGAAGAACACAAGATTTGGGCAAAAGGATGGAAGAAAAACAAGAATGAAAGGGCTTTCAGAAGCACGTATGATGTAGCATTGCTGCTGCAATTGGTAATAATTCTATAGGCAGTTAATAGGATGTTAGTGTGAGCAAAAGAGACAGTTAACTTGAAGTCTTAGCTCAGCCTCTATGCCTTTGCAAATCCCATCTTGTATGAATATCACTTAGGTTTGGAACCCTTGAGAGAGGTTAGTTGGAAGAAGGTGGAACAGGGTCTTCATTAGTGTCTAGTCTTCGGAAATACAATAGCTCAGAGTTCTCTTCTGTGTTTATTCTGATTTTTCTTCCAAAGAGAGTTCTCCATCTTAAAATGCACATCATTTTCCATTCTAACATCTATTTTCCTACACAGTAAGCTTCTTGAGGTTCTCTTATTTACACCTCCTCATGAACTTCTAGGGGAGTCATCTAATTTGAAAAGTTAGGTGGCTGTAGTTTTAGATATATAAGCTAGCTATAAGTGGCTTAAGCCATGCACAGCTGCCCTATAATTATGTTGCGGTTTGCGATGCTGTTTACTGGAGTATGTTCTCTCATCCAAATGTACTTCCTCCACAACTTTTAGACAGAAGACCAAACATTTAATATAGGAGGCTCATGCCAGAGCTGCTTGCTTTTTGATTTCTACTTCCCCACCAGACACTGAACTCCACAGGATAATTACTTTAACCGCAACACACAAGAAAAAATTGAGACATGATGGAGTAGTTCACAAGGAGAACAAGAACAGGAAGACACCATGAAACCATGTTAGCTGAATAAAGATCATCTTATGTTAACTCACTATAATGCAGCCAGTACTTTTTGGGAGACATCTTCCAGGAGAGGGCTGAAAGCATTAAATCTTTAACAAACTGGTTATTTTTCTCTGAAGTGGCAAAACCTTGCTAGAGATGTGAAGAGAAGCATCCTAATACAAGCTTCAGGAAAGCTCAAAAGTAGTAAGAAAAAAACGCGTTGCACTTGAAATATTTCGTATCCAGCTCATCTCCTCCTTTCTGATTCTGTTACATATGAATTGTTTGAGAATAACTGAGGAAGTTAAAACAATAAAAATGAACAGGAAGGCAACTGATCGAGTTTGTACCTCTTATTCATAAGTATGTTTCCTTCAGAGTGATGCTTTTCAGGAAAAAAAAAAAAAAATCTTATAACCTAGTATATGATTATTCTGCTCTTAATAACGTGACCTTTCAGTAGTACTTCCTGCAGCTTATATCCATGCTATGTGTAAGTGTAATATGGTAGCGCTATTTATTTTTCAGGATAATCAGATCTCCTGAAATAAGATGTCTTAAACTTCAATGTCATTAAAATATTGTTATCATATGGTGAGAAAGTCTTATAGCGTGGACTTTGAGTAAAAAATCTGAGTATTGTAAGAGCGGTTCCTGTAGGAACTATAGTAGCTTGAGAAACGTTTATGAAGGGCGTAGCATAAAGTTCTTGTGCATAACATTTGGGAAGTGAATTGTACCAGGTAAGGAATTGGCTGCAGTACCAGCGTGCTGGAGACTAAAGAAGGGATTGTTCAGGAGTGTTCCATGCAGTGTTCTGATAGTTCTGCTAGTAACGAAAGTTTAAAAAAATGACCTATATTGTCTCCTAGTCCCACTACCTTTGATTCACTGAATTTGACTCATTTGTTTAGGAATTCCCAAATGTTATTCAAGGAATGTACGTTAACAGGATATTGACTTCTCTTGAGGCAAACATCGTTTATTGAAAGGAGAAATAAATATTGACTGAAGTAAAGTCAAAGTCAATATTTACATCAGAGAACTATAAGCCTTAATGTTCACTGTAATGCAAAGTAAATATACAGTGTTCACCTTTTACATCTTGATCAAACTGTGGATATATATGCAGTGCTGCCATTGCTATTTACATGTAAAATATTACTGTCTTGATAAATATGTAAAAAGAATTTTTAAAGATGTAAATTGTTCACTAATGGAAATACAGCTATGAAAATACGACTTGATAATTTTGCAATTATATTCCATTATTTAATAGTACTGCAGCCTTTGGTTAAAAATATTTAATTTGCATACTGTATTAGTGAGAATTTTGCTGTGATGGATTCTTATTCCCAAGGGAGTAACGTTTGAGAATCACTTACTGCAAATACAAACTTCTACTAATTAAATGAAATGTCATTGTCTGTGAGCTTGAGCTAAGTAATTATTTGTTAGGAAAAAAGGGTTTCAGGCAAGGCTATTGCTGCATTCTTGTTAGTTACTAAATGGTGCTAAGAGCCCGCTCAGATCCAGGTCGAGCAGTTAACAGGACGGGGATCTCTATCCAGAAGTTAAAATGGCAAACGATGTAAATGGAGATGACGTTCCTTCAATCCATCTTTGTGAAGACACTAAAAATTTGACCTATTAATGAAGACTGGTCTGAAGCACCTGATATTTACATATTGATATAAGATTCTGTTATGTCAATTGTTTTGGGAGTCAATTACGAATGACTTTTGACATGAATAAATGGGCAACGGCCAGTAACTGCCAAAGTACAAATAGGTGATGCGGAAGACAGTTTATGACATATGCTCCATTAAACTCTCATATGAGTAGATTTATTGATTCTATGAACCACTGTATCTGAGGATAACAGTTACTATCTGTAGTATTTAAAAAAAGGAATCCTTTAAACTGATAAAAGCTTAACTGCAGTGTTAGTTGTGTTTAAACATCAAATGGTTTTCTTTCTGTCTGCTTTCTAAGACAAACGGAATAAAATAGCAAGGTTTTCATCCTCGTGGTGGTGGATCTAAAGCTTCATCTTTCACCATCTTGTTTATTTTACTAATTTTCTTCCTCTTCACACAATACTTGCTGTGGAAAGAAAGTATAATTTTAGATTCTTAGCTGTGGTTTAGAATCTTCATTCTCACTAAGGTGATTAAAGCACAGAAAGGTCTCTCTGAGTTAAATCTTCTGCTTTGATTGAAGGGACAGCAACATACTGACTTGGTAATGTTGTCCCAGTGCCACAGATAATTCAGGGTGTGGTATCCATGCGCACGGGGAAGCAAAAACCCAACTCAATATGAGCGAAAACAGCTTCGACTTTTTCTAAAGAAATAGAAGATTGCAGCTGAACTCTCTTACATTTACTCTTTGTATGTTTCTGTAGCCCTTTTTTACACTCTGGAAAGTATTTGTCCAATCTCTTCCACTCCTTTTCCCTACTTACAATATGAACTGGCTTCCTAGTATGTGGCTCTAATTTCAGTTTTTACAGTCTCTTATCTCTAGCTGTTTTTACTGTTCTGATCCATCAGTTACTAACAATCAAAGAAAAACATCCTAAATATGTGAATATACATATTTCCTTATGTGCCATGCACAAATATGTGTTCATATGTATATTCATGCACAAATATGTATTCAAGTACATATATGTATATACACATTAAAAATGGCATTTCGATTTTTTTATTTCGTCCCATGTTCTTCAGAGTGAAATTTTCCTTGTTGCCAGATAAAAAAAGGGAAGTTAATAACATCGCTATCCATGTTTATCATCAGTCTGCAACTTCCCCTGATCTTTCTATTCTTCAGAACAACGATCATGTGCTATTTATTCACATCGTCAAACATAATGTGGCAGTGATCTCTGGGTGCAACAGTAATATAAATAACAATAGCAGTACCAATAGTAACTGTGAGACCATTTCAAATTTCTGATCCAAGCAGTTCACAATGCAACTGATGTAGAAGGGGTTATGAGCATTGAAACTTGCAAGGCAAACACATTATTTTTTGCCTACTGTGAAGATAATTGTAGTTTGATTTACATTAAAAGAATTCAGTAGGAAGCACTTAAGTCCCTCATCAATCAAAATGAGGCTTCAGAATCAAACTATAATTTTACTTTCACAAATATAGAAATGGATGTACCTGTATTTAAAACCCTTACTTAGAGAACTATCTGCTACATTTGGCATTTTGCAATATGTACTGATTTAATGTCAAAACATGCATGCACACTAATACTTAGTATAATAACAAATGTTCTTAAGAGCACCTTGTACTCTTTCTTACACATAGAAGACACAGTGCTGACAGTTTCTTTTTATTAAGGGGGTTAAAGAAAACTAGAGCCTTGATACCAGGTATTTATGAATGTGTTTTGTCCAAAAGTTCCTTAGGACATGAACAGAAGAGAAACTATTCTCATAAAAGACCTTACCAATTAAAAATGATGTTTGGACACACAAGAGAGAAAATTGGCTCCCTGACCCTCAGCTGTCCTTTTAAATAAATCCACCACAAGAGAACATCCAACAGTAAAGCGTGAGTAAATAATAGAGAAGAAAAGCTAAAATTAATAGGATCTGAATGGCATTGTAGGAAAAAAAAATTACATATCAGTATTTTGCACTGGGGTCATGATACTGCCATGCAGCTCCGCTGGTGTTAGCTCTCTGCAAGAGTAAATAGAAGGGTAGGGTATAGACTAAATATTAAATATGAAAAATTGATTTGCGGAATCAGACTCTATAACCCAAAGTTAGGTTATAAAGCAGGCACGTTTATTCAATGGCACGTTTATTCAATGAGACGCCTATCATTGGGTGTGTAGGGGATAGTTCCTCCTAACACACATGCCAACAAGCAAGAGCGGTACAAATTTGTAAAGCAACCTTATGCATATTCAAAACATGTCCTGGAATTTATTTACATATTCATTAATTTTCCTGAAACTCATCTGCATGCTGCTCCTCCCCTTGATGCATGCATGGTTCGTAGATGGGGTCTTCCTCTGGTGGGCTTGGGGATGAAGTTAGTAGTCTTCCTCTCTTTGAGTCTTCATCTTTAGCCTAGTTCTGTGTTCAGTTATCAGAAGTAAACTAGTTCTTGCTGACAATGCCTCAGCACTTCCTCCTTATGTCTGCATTCTTTCCATTCAGTTTACCATAGCACTCAATTCTTTATCCTGTTTTCTCCATCGCAGCACTTTGTCCCTTATCCTGTTTTCTCCAAATTCCTGCTTAGCTTGCACCCTAATACAATAGCTAATCATTAACCTGCCATTCCTTAATTCAAAATATAATATTGCTTCTGTCATTACATTCTCTTGAAAACAGACTGATATCTACCAAACCCATGTGCTAAACTATTGAATTAATTAACACATTTTCTACTCTCTCTGGGAAATAAAAATTTGAATATTAAAGAATATTACTGAAAAATAATTTTGGCAAAAGATACCATTATATAACATTGATAGGATAGTTCGTTTATTGCTCTCAAAAAAAAAAAAAAAAAAAAAAAAAAATCTCAGAAAGGTTCCCATTCCCATTTACTTTCCGGTTCTTTCTGAATTCATGTAATGGCTGGTGACCAAAACTCATTTCTGCCTTCTGCAACCTCTTTTATACTACCAGAGTGGCAGGCACTGTCTGACACTAAATATATATTAGCCCAAGCTGTTCCTTATGATACATTCTGAATAATATTTTGAAAATATTAGTTTCAGATGAAAAAAGAATGGAAAGTGGTGTTGTTATTTTCAGTTTGTTTGAAAAAAATTGAGTCTTTGATCAGTTGCACACCCCACAGCTTCAACAAAAATAGTAAAGATGAATCATTGCGTATTACTGTGTTCAGCTGAGAATAATTAAATTTTGAAGTTTAAAAAGCATTTCCTCTCCTGTGGGACAAAGAAAGTCACTACCTTGCAAATGAGTAAACCCCCTACATCAGTAATCTGTTGAGTTCTGTTATGAAAAGTTACACTCTGTCCTCGTGATGGCAAGACCTTGGCACAATTGATTTTAATAGGTACTCTATACATGATGTGGATGGGCTTTTGGAGAGAATCTGCACAACAAAAGGCGCTGGAGCGGAAGCTATCCGAGCTCAGCAATTCGAAGCAAAGCTTGCAGACCCTGAGCCTACGGCTCATTCGCCACCGCAAGAGAAGGAGGATCAAACCTCCAGGCTTGGTGATCGTCAGCACATGGGAGCTGAAGATGTGGAAAGCTGCTGCTGAGACTTATGCCGGTGTTTGGACTCTCACTCATTCTAGCTGTTGACATTGTTGCAGTATATTTTTCCGAACCTTTTAGCTGTTGTAGCAGTTGCTCAATGCTCCAGAAAATTCTAAAGTAAAAGATTATGGTATGCAGATTGAGAAGGCCTAACAGCATTGAGAGTATGTTTGAAAGTTGTGCTATGTCTGAGTTCCTCTGTTAACTCAGCGAAATGCTTTGGAGCAGGAGCACAGCTGAAAGTGGTGAAAATACATCACATCTGCAAGGCAGTGTAAAGTTCAGTAAACAGGTTCCTGATTTTAAAGCCGTTATTTTCTGTAGTAAGTACTGTAGTCTTTCTTACAAGAGAGGGAATCTTTCACTTATAAACAGATTTCTTTCTTTTCTTTCTGTTAAAAGAAAACATTATGGGATACTTGTGGGAATCCAAAGATTCTCTTCTGTTACAAAAAAGGATCAGAGATTGATCAGAAGCAGATATTCAAGGTGAATGCATGTTGCTAAGTTATAAAATGGTGTTTGCTACATATATGCTTTACAAAATGACGTGTTCATGTGCAGTTGATTGTCAATGTAGGAAGCTTTCTCATATTTGTTTGTAGAATCCAACTTGACTGGCTGAATATCTTCTGGCATTTAAGAATGTGATGTGTATATTTACAACTGTATATCTTACCTGCACCTGCCTGGCTTTCATAATTCTGGTTCTGAATATGTAATTTCAGTTATTTAAAAATAATAATAGATTTCCCTACCAAAAAAAAAAAAAAAAAAAA